>JALPQI010026580.1:0-18378 GCA_025490895.1 Thaumatotibia leucotreta | reverse complement strand
AAGAATTTAAACTAAAACAAAATAGGTATCTCTAAATCTTTGTTGTATATAAATCGACAATTTCCCTATGAAAATATTAATTTACAAATAGTAGGCCGATAAATTGGATATCATCAGTATCATCACCCTGAATTTGGATCCAAAGCAGTTACCTACGTATATTCGGACCAGGGTGCTTAGACAAGTTGCCAATCGCTAACGCTTAATCGTCAATCGTAAACGAAAGCCAGTTACCTGTCTTTGTCGCACTAATATGAAACAGTGACAGAGAGGGAATACTACGATACGCTACTAAGTGCCAATAATTGGCAACTTGGCTAAGCATCCAGGTCACTTTGTTCTATACGACCGGAATATTTATAAGTACCTACTTACTTTAAGGTATGAAGGTGTTTTTTCCAAAGTAGCTTTAATATTTAGAGAATAAATACAATTGTCACCAAACGTCATAATAAAAAAAAGAAAAAAAAGGAGTTAAAGTTAATTAATATACGCAAGTTTATCCGTTTTCATAGTTTTATTTCACGAGTAATCCTCCCGGTAACCGAAGAAAATATTGTGTCATAATAAACTTGTTTAAATTGATTAATGTCTCTGATTATGATACGGTGTGAGTGCAGGCGCGCGGTTCCCACGCGCAAGCGCCGATAAATTATCGGGATCCAATATCTGTGACTTGACTACCCAATAGTTCCGGTTTGCTGAAACACTGAATCATATTTTATAATGACTGCTTAAATAGCAATTAGATTTAGTTTGCTGTGCCTATTAATTCTCCTGGGAATCAAAAGCTATTGTTACGCTTTTGAATTTAGAATCTTCTATGTGAGTTTTAGGAATCAAATATTAAATACCTACGAGTATTTACAATCAAGTGCAAAAATATATATCGAAAGAATCCTCTCCTAAATATGTTACGATGTTCATATCACACAGAAATAATGTGTATACTGGTACATATTTTTGAACTTTTTTGCCGGTTATTTTGCCTTTGACCACATACATGATTTTTTTTAAATATACATATATAGTTCGTGAAATATAAATTGGTAACTTTCTACATACATCATAGTAAAAATAAACATTCAATTTATATTTCTCGAACTATACCATTTAAAATATGTGATTAATGTATTTTGGTAGGTTTTACAATTTGATTCCTCGAATGCACCTTGTAAGTAGCAAAAAATATTCGACAAAAAATGCAAAAAAGTTCATCAAAACATGTGTGTATACTCAGTACTCTGTAGGTAAGTTAAGTTTAATTCTCAGTTCAGTACAGTATCAATTATTGGATTTCAATCGCCAATGCCATTTTTCACTAAATAGTAGAACAATCAGAATCATAACTAAAAATAGTTGATCATATAGATTTTTGATACAAGTATATATAAATAATACCTACTATTAATCTTGGATAATTACATAATTCAAATGCGATATGAAACTAATTCCACTTATTTATACGTTTACATTTGTTTTAACACCTTGTGAAAAATGATCTCTTGACCTTTTTACGATCTCACTGTAAACATCACACTTTGCTGTTTAATTGTACTTGTCAAACATTCAAAAACGAATGAATGAAATGTTCAAAAGCTAATGCGTTGTCCGTCACTTTGAAATGGATGAGTTTTAGACGTCATGGTTTGATATTTGCGAAATTTGGTTTTTGATTGCAACATAGACTTAAATTAAACTTTAATAACTAGGCATAATATTGTGAACTCTAAAAATAATCATGAAAATATTTTTTATAAGTAGGAGCTTACTTAATACATTAAATAAATATTAAACTCATCTGAGGATAACTAATAATTTGTAGTCATAAGGTTATACTTATTTTCAAACGGATGAGATGATGTATCGTTATCACTGCTATAGATTAGATTGCTTATGGTATGAGTCCAGTAGGTTTTTAACACAAGACAACGCAACAGCGGACAACCTAAAAAACAGCAAAGAAATGCAATGTAATCAGATGATCGAGTCAATGTAGACGTGACCTTGGTAACACAATCCTTTAATTCAAAATATCACTAACAATGTTCCTTTATTATGTCGTAACTCAACATACGACCTCAGCAATGATATGAAATGCGCCTTACGATCCGAATCATAATAGTTGACAGATGGTAACCGTGAGATTAAAATGGGATATACAAGCTTAGACACCACGTTATAAGTCGTATAAGCTAAGCAATAATCGCCTTTTTGTCTGTGTCATAAGAATGTTGACAGGGGACAGATAAGCTGGTGTGTAAAATTAACCTTAGCCGAATAATGAGGTTGCGCAAGAGACAGCCACTAATCGCCGCGCCTGCGCACAAAGAGTCGCGCACAATGGTCGTAATCGAGTAAAAAGAGTATGTGGCATAGGGCATGTGACTTATTATAAAGTTAATTCGCTAAATCTTCAATTTAGTTGGCCGATAATCGCATTAAAGACAGACTGACCTCAACGCCCCAATTGTAATTTAGTCACTAGTAATAAATAGGAAAGAGCGCGTTTTCATTCAAATAGATACCTACTAGTAAAAAGGTGATACCATCGAGATGAATCGAAAGCAATACGATGACTATACTTATTGCATTCTATAATTAAAATGTCTATTGAACTCATGTATGTGACCCTTAGCGACAGGTACATCACCAATCAGAATCACCAACGCAACGTCGAGCTTAAGGCTGCGCTCGCTCGAGTCATTAATAGGTGTCATTTGTATGGAAACACATCCTCGCACATCTCTGGTGGAAACGCAGCATTAATTAGGAAATCGAAATTTTAACATAAATATTTGTAATATTTCTGTATCCGTACCGATATGCGAGTACAGGTAAATTCACGAAAGCTGGCACGAATGGATCGAGTAAGTGACAGAAGGTATCTATATGTGTATGTCAAAATGACAGTAGATTCTGCAAGATTCAGAAGAAATGGCAGGTTCGTATAGCACGGTCGCATACACACAATGATAGATGTCATTCATTTCAATCGTGCCAGCTTTGGTGAATTTACCTGTACAAGCGGGAAGGATAGACAGTAAGTCCGCGTTAATGACGCGGCGGCAGCTCATGGCAAGCACAATGTACAAGGTGTTCCACGAGCCACTGAAAACCTTGAACGGGGTGATTTGGTAGGTTAAACAGAATAATTTTTACTATGGCGCTAACCCAGAAATCTCAAAAAAAAATTGCCTTTTTCATATAAAATGTTGTGATCAATCGGTCAAAATGTATGAAAAAGACAATTTTTTTTTTAGATTTCGTGATTGGCCCCATATCAAAAGTTGTTCAGTATAGACTACTAAATCACCCCGTTCAAGGTTTTCAGTGGCTCGTGGAACACCCTGTACATTTCTTTCTTCGATGGCTTCGCCGTAGCCCGTCTCAGCGGACATGGCGAGTGCCGGGGACGATGTCCGCTCGTGTGGCAATAATTAGTGCATGCAAATGCAGTGCTAATGAGTGCACTATTGTGCACCACCGAGCGTTGAACTTGCATCTTTGAGCTCTAATACGATTGAAGATTCGAAAACAAATGCATAAATTCGTAAAAAGTAAAGTCGTACGTGGCAAAAATAATTGTACAAGTTTGAAAGTACGTTGATAATTATTTAATTATACAATTATAAGTTGTATCTAAGAAACCCATAGCAATAGGAAAAGCTATACAAAAAGCATACCTATGGTAATTAATCAATGTAAAATATTAATTACCTTCAGTAATTTTAATCAATCCGTGATATAGGTCCCTACCAGTAATATAAGCTCAAAGTTCGGTTTAACCCGCAACAAAACAAATACATAAACGACAGATGAAGACTAATTGTCTGTTAATATCTTGCCATTATTGTACGATGTATAAATAATTATATCTGATTCTGTACCTTATTCCTTTGCGTTATGGTCTGAAATAAGACTACGTGTGAGGATTAACCTCGGTTCCCATACATTGTCAAGAGAGATCATTAGTCATTGAAGCATAAACGGAAACGTTTTTCGTGTTGTTATTTAGTGTAGGTATTTAATTCGTAGTGTAAATATTTACTTTCCCTTGTCTATTAGCAGTAAACGTATACAAACCATAATAAATCACACGCTTTTTATGTGTAGAATCCTGACAACTGTGATTTTTTAACGATTCTCACCACGACATCAAATTATAGGCGACTAATTTATGTTTGCATTAATGAAAATAACCAATCTCATTTACAGTTTGAGTTTTGGTTATACGAAATCGTTTCTACCCCGGACTCATTCAAAACATCGAAGCCACCTTAGTCTAATTAAATTTTTGTAAATGATTAGTTGTCAATTTTATAAATAAATAAAGGCACATATCTGTAAATTGAAAAGATATTAATTACGTCTTTTTGCTATTTTACTATAGTGTCTCTATCTCGGGTATGAAATCCGACTCAGCATTATCTCTTTTAATTCAGCATTTTATTTCTACAACATTAAGGCAGTGCATCTGCATTGATCTTGTTGCGCAACTAATAAATAATCCAAGTCGATTTAATTCTATTACTGATTCGTAGAGTGCGCACCGATTCCCCACGGCTCATTACTCGTCACTAGAACCTAGTCTTTAATCGAAGATTAAAATTAGCTGTCAGTTAATGAAGTCCTGGCGCCGGCCCGGTTATTTAACACAGCCTCAACGTACGATCGATCCAATCACTTTCACAAGCTCCTTACAAGCATTGATACTGATTTCAATAAAAACCTTATTACCGCTGGAGAGGCTATCCTTTCCCATCACTAAACACCTTAAGATAAGATTTCGATTTATGTATTCGATTGCAATCGTATCGTAATTGTTTTTCACGCTTATTTTGATTTAATTGAAATAAATTTGTTCCTTAATATTTATTGTTTATTTTATTGTTTATTAGTGGGCTTTCTGTTTTATTTTTGCGTAGTGAGAAAGGTTTATGTATTTAAGTAATTTGTTTTTTAATGTGATATCATTAATGTTAAGGGATTAACACGCAATTTAATTATAAATAGTTATGATTATAATTAACTATAAATTACAAACAATTTCCAAATCCAGTTGTTTCCAATGAGGGTTTTTGATACTTTTTCTGCCGCTATGGGGAGGTGAGATGGCAGCACTGAGCCGACCGTTTAACGAACTGTCAAAATAAATACGCGCATTTAATTTTCAACATATTTATAGGTTTATTTATTCTGAAAACCATTACTTTAGGCATATTGTTACCTAAAATAAATAAATAAAATAGTTCCAAGTCAATTCTCATGAAATTAACAAAGTTAAAGTAACTATTTTTAATACCAGTGACTTTGCGCGCCTGTTTTATAGCTCCGTCTTCAGTTCGATGACCGTGTAATAGTCGTAATCCATTACAAAATCAATTCTCTTCCAAATAAAATAGAATTTCAATATTTTAGGCCCAGGTGCCTATGAATAGTATGAATCTGACAGTTGTCGAGACCAGGTGCGTACGAAGCGCCGCCCTGGTGGCAGAAAAAATATCGAAAACCCTCATTGGATTCAACAACAACAATTAGGTATTAGCTAGCTTATTATATTTACTAGCTAGCTTGTTTTAAAAATAGCTATTTGCAACTCAAGTTTTGATAATATTATTATATGTCATTTGAGAAAATAAATGATAGGACAATTTTGAATGTATTGTAATTGAATTTTGTACAAAAATGGCGATATTAGTGACAACAATCTACAATCCTGTAACAAGGATGTGTGATTGGACACCGATCGTTATCAAAAGCGGAATAAATAATAATAATGTATATTGCTTCTAATTATTTACCACACTTGACCTTAAATGACTACATAGTGTACACTATAACCTATTATGGGAAGAGACGTGTAACTCTACCATAATGGGTAGAAGACGCGGCCTTGCGACGAGGAAGCCAGCACTAATGATATTCATTGCCTTAATGTATACAGAGTGATAAAATGTACGTTAGCGCCTTTTGAGCAACAAGACTGATCCATAAAGTTTAATGCTCACAGAACCGAACGAGATTTTATGTGGTTACATAAATGTGGAAAATTTTACTACCGATTCGGACGAAATAACATTTCCTTGATCTATTTCATTATTTTCATTTGATCTACGTAACATTCAATTTTCAAATGCACAAAATTTTCCCTGTGTGTGTACTCGTAAGTCTTCTTTAATCACTACCAATGGGTCACGGCTATTGGGCATTAGCATGTACATATGGGCATGGGATGATTTTGGGGAGGTAAAGTCATATATTTTACAAATTGCTATTAACATTATTACATGGGTATCAAATGAGTATTAATATCCTTTTCTCAAACATGTTATGAAATAATTATTTTTTCACCACACTGCTCGTAAACACGCTGTTTTTCCTTCAATATCAGAGCGCAAAACTGTGTTTTAATCTCTAGAGTTTGAAGTATTTTTTTTTTTAATCTTCTGGATAGACTAAAGTAATATCTTATACGGCCTGAGAGTGCAATAAGCTTTTTGACGTTTGAACTAGACAGTACGTTCGAAAACTCAATAGTTTCAAACAGATTCATACACATGAACCTTTCATAATATTATATTCAATAAGCTAAAATCCAAATATAATACTACATTTTGTTGTAAAAGGCTTTTAATTAAAAGTTCTAAAAATACGACAAATAAAAACAATAGGAAAATGAAAGTGTTGACACTATGCAAATATCAGAACGCATCCAAATATTTTTTCTTTTGAAATTTAAACGAGTTCGGTCGTGTTTTGTTTTCTTTCACTCTTAATTTTCATGAATTTTTAAGCATTGCCGCGCCAAGATAAATATTTTAGGTTATTGTTTTATTATTTGTTGATTTGTTTATTTTTTGGAAGTTGAGGACTTGCAAATAAATACCTTCTAATTTGTTATGTTTGAGTTTGTTTTTATTTCGCATGTTTCCTCGCTTTAGTGTGGTGAAAAATGTTGTGTTTCACTCGGCAGCAAAGCTTGTTCAACTCTCGTGCCTTAAAACCCTCGCATCGCTCAAGATTCCATTTTATGAAATTCTGGAATCTTTCGCTTCCTCGGGTTTCAATATTTGCACGAGAGTTAAACAATCACTTTGCTCCCTAGTAAAACAAATAACTATTGTTATGTTGCTATGATGTGTATCACGCTGCGAAGTACGACGTTTAAGGAGAGGCTCGGAAAAGAATTCGAATATTAAATGAAAATTAGGAATTTCACACATTTCTTGTAGGCCTAGGTCGGCAAAGTCCTCTTTTGAAATTACCATTTCACATAAATTATGGCACAGTCATTATCTCATACGGCCATTGAACAAACTATTATAAGGGCTATACACGCAAGCTATAGTGGAACCTGGCTTTTTGGAGCATTTTGTTTTTTTTTTCTTTTATGTCATTTTAAATGGCTTGTTGCGGGTTTACAAAGAGGAACGAAAAATTGGGTAAATGTTAAAGTTTAAATGTTGTGGGATAAAGAAACCTAATTGAAACTTGTTTATAAATTTACTGGGTGAATATATCGGCGGGTCAGTCAGGTCAGCTACCTGATCCCGTGCCTGTAACACAACACAATCGATGAAACTTTTTCCCGTACATTTTATATTACAAAATAAAAAAAAGACAGTCAATGCTTAAAGTTTGTCCGTATCATATAAATAAGATATTTATTATTAGAAAAAAATGAATATAAAAAGTAAAGCTGCCTTACGAGTATGATTACCAACTAGAGAAAACTGGTACTTGTATGTA
The DNA here is from genome assembly GCA_025490895.1 of Thaumatotibia leucotreta. Taxonomy (NCBI): domain Eukaryota; kingdom Metazoa; phylum Arthropoda; class Insecta; order Lepidoptera; family Tortricidae; genus Thaumatotibia; species Thaumatotibia leucotreta. Next base: position 10,626 of record JALPQI010026580.1, on the reverse strand, counting down.
AGCTATTTTATCGCGACATCGATGGAAAGTAAAATAGAAACACATGCACTCAAACAAGCCCAGCCATAAACCTAATATCGTAAACCAAAACTTTCATAAGTTACGTTAAAATATTATGTTCAAGTTACAAAAGCTTGCGACAAACTGATATACCTAAATCTATCGTACGGGTATGACCAGTTTGTTTAATGTCCATTGCGTACAATAAAATGTACGAAGATGCTGAACGAGAAAGAAGTAAGCGCCGGTAGAGTAAACATGCGAAATATACACTTTTATTCGAGATACGCACGACGGGGTTATTCTGGTCCAAAGCGAAGATTTACAGAAACATGGCCAGTTTTTAACATATGTTATTCATATAGGTACTCGTATTTTATGTTATTTCAAAAATATCTGATCATGCATTCTAATTTCATGACAATAGAGGTCTGTTCAGATATGTGTGATCACCGTATTCGCGCCGATGTATGTGATGGCGAATGGCAACTGTACAGTGTCGTTTTCAATTAAAGCGTATAGTAGGTTTTAGGGGTTATTTTCACCAGAAATACTCGACTTAAACAAAAACAAATGAAAAGGTTTAGAAATGGAAATCGTTATTCAAATGATCTTTCTAAATTTATGAGATTTCAGACATAGGACGTCAGAATTGTCGCTTTTTTTTTCTCCTGTCCGTCATGTACTATATGATATGAGAGTACTCTCATCCTCAAACTTTTAAGGATCTCCAATTCTCCATTATTCGTTTACAGTATTAATGATTTTGATTCTAAGAGGTTATTTTAAATGTAATAAAAATCCAATTCGGACGATAACTACGACTATTACGAGTAGGCAAATATATATGGAAACCATACTCAAAAATGTGAATCGTATTTTGTGATTGAAAATCGCATTATTTCACATTGAACTCCGACATTGTTGTTTTAATTGCCTATTCCATTCAGCGCTTTTCAGAAAATTTCTTTGATCAGTGCAGGAGATTATTCAAACTAAGCAAATACATCTAAAAATACACAAACAATGAACCTAGGAACTCTCGTCAGAAACGCCTGCGACCCAGCCGCTTAGTTTACGTCGTAGCGTGTGATATGAGGTGAAATGACCGCTTCGGGGCGCTATTTAGCGCACTTTCGACGAGGCAGGGTCAGTCCCGTGATTGCACTATCAACTCGTTACGTTGTACAACAATGTCAGAGCGTAACAGGTTGTTAGGGTCTAGGATCGCGTAATTTGACAAATTTATAATATCCAATCCTTTGTTGGTTATGGCAGGAAATACTGTGGATAATGTTACAACTTTCAGGAACTGTACCTACGTAAAATTTACTTGTTGGATATACACCGTGTTTTTATTGATTTCCGTTAATTTAAAGGGAAGCTTATTTAGGTCAAAAATAACCAATTTCTCTAAAAAACTAGTATCTCTTACTGTTATTGAGTTATAAAAAAAATAAGTTTAATGACTGAACAAGTGTATTGAAACCTTTACTACATCCTAATGCTACTTATTTTGACATGTGGCGTCAGTCACCTGAAATTAACTTTTGTATTAATTATTCTTAAGGTTCTCTTCTAAAAATTCTTTTGAGTTCGACTAAAAGCTATATACCAGGTAGCTCCAATTAACGTACCAAGCAGCCTGTTAAATTTAACGGAATAAAAAAAAACACGGTTTGTAACGCGGACCTATCCCAACAATTATAAGAAGGCGTAGGCTCCCTCCTGGGAAGTAAAATACTGATGGCAGTAATTTTGTAAAAGCTAAAATAAACTTCTAAATATACGGATTCGAACCCTAAGCTAAATGTATCAAAACTGTTAAGTTGAGGTAGATAGCAGTTTTTTTATGAGTCATAGTCCGACTACTCATCGCAAAAAGTTCTTACTCGTAAGTATATAAAACAAGTTGGACTCGTATTATGGAGTCTACTAATAAATATAGAATTTCCTTTATCTATGTTTCCAATTGTATTCAGTACCATAATAAAAATATTTAAAAATTGTCAGAGGATTACCTCAACGTCAAAAAATTACTACTATAATAGTATGATAATGCTTAGTTCAGGTCACTAAGAGCAAGGGTTACCTTGCGGAAGGGTTTCCATAAGGTCGGGATTATACCTGTGATTTCTTACATTACGTAAGTTATAGGGACGGAGCTATACTAAGGAATAAGATAGTGATATTTACGTCTCATTCCTTAGTATGGCTCCGTCCCTACAACTTACTTAAGAACTTACAGGGGTAATTCTGGCCTAATGTCAGTCAGTCAAAATTACAAAATCGGCAAAATAAGATCAGGTAGGCGAAATGACATTATTGAGCTCGTTCAACCGCCTGGTAGTACGAACATTTAGCGAATCCTCCCACACTCCGGCCATGCAGTAATAAAGGGAACAATAACGCGGCATTAGGCCAGCAAGTACGTAATGCCGTGTACCGCCGGTGCTGTTGCGGTTTCTAAGCACTGCCCTGGGACTGTGGTCTGCGCCACAAGAGCGGAGTACAAAAAATCCCTTGTTAATAAACGTCCAACATATTTTATTAGTTAAAATGCGTTTTGTCCATATCGATGACGTTGACAATGGTTTTTAATAGAAAGAGGCAAAATTCATTTTAATCATCATCATTGTCATCATTATCAATCTATCTCAGTCCTCTACTGGACGTTGGACTCTACTTTATATGTTTATGCGTATGAACGCATTAGGAGGTAAATGCCCATAATCGCTACGCTGCACAAGCGGATTGGCGATCGCATAATATATGATGACGCTGCTGATCATCAATCTTCTATCAAAGAATGGTCAGTGACACTTCAATCTCTTAGTCGGCTCTTAAAGCGCGGGAAGAGTTGGGGTGGTAACAAATGTATTCTTACTGCCGTTATCCGTATCAAATCGCAGTTATTTAAACTTGAATGAAATATCATTATCGAGTGGCAACTAACGTAATCGAGGAACATCTGCAACTCCAGGGGTGTCACATACCCATTGCCAATTCCTTGGAAATTGGAGATATGTTAATGAGAGATTGTTGTAAATAAATCATATCAACAACGAATATCACAAAAATTGTATTTGACAATTTAAAAAGGTTCGATAGTATTGAAGATTGGAGGAGTTAAGTTAATAAACAATTTGAACTTTATTGCCCGCTGTCGCTCATACTTTGACCTGTATATTGGAAAATTGTCTAAATTATTGGTTGCTTTTGTAACGGCCCGCAGCGTGGGAAAACAAGGGAGTTTTCAGTGAAATTATAACTAAACTATACCTAAACCAGCTGGCAATATGCCTTATAAGCTTGTTCTCGTCGAATGTTAAGTAATTTTGCTATAAACAGGCGCGGCGGATAAATCCTTGCCAATATCGCTGTACGAGAGTAGCTAAGAATGTTTAAAAAATGTTCGCTATAGAAAATTTCCACATTATAAATTAATTCATATTTTTTCACGGTTATAACTGATGATACAGTACCGACAAAAATAATATAGGTACATATCAAGAGTTGTTAACATGTACAAGTATATATTATTCAGTTTGCAGAGATTAACGAGCTAATTTGACAACATATTCGTAAGTAAAAAATACAATATGCTTAACTAATGCTCTATGATTTATCAAGCTTTGGGCTTTGAACTAGAGATTACGACTGGCGTAAATATTACCCAAATATCTTCTTCCTTTTTAGATGTTTCGGTTTAGTTAAAATAACCTCATTTAACCACAAATCATGGGATTTCCCTCCAATACGGAAACGTGAGGCTTATTGAGTCGGGTTCGGCCCTGCTGAAGTAATGCATCCAGTTCCCACGATACACATGCGCTTGTGTCTGTACCGTGCCACTTGGAACTCTACTAAATGAAAGGGTCGAATGATGTATTTATATTGATGCTTATTGGAGCTATATTGGAGCTTAACGAGTATATTCGAAAACCCTAGCCGTTCTACGTGTTTCGCAGAGCTCACCCTGACTGCACAGCCAACACTCCAATTGCTAACGCTCAGTCGCGAACGAAACGCGATTGCCTTTGTCGCACTAATAAGAAACAGTCACATAAAGAGAAAGAGAGAAGTACAAAACTGTGCTACGCTAATAAGCGTCAGCGATTGGCGTCTTAGCTACGAGGGCTGTTCCGAAAGTTTTTAGTTGCTCCGGTTCTATTCATGCGATTTAAATTAAATTTATATCATTGTGAGGGACATTTCAATACTTATTATGGTTAATAAATTTATGCATGTAATGGGAATAGTTTTTTTATTATATTTTTTTTACAAAAAGCTGTTTTGTATGAAATTTAACATTGTATGGAGAAATTGGCCATTTTTGACACATTGAAGCATATTTCGTATAAAAATCTTTGAAAGCCGTACTAAAATATACCCGGGATAAATAATTTAGTTCATTTTGCGTTTTTTAAATTATAATTGAAGAAAAATGATTATTGATTGAATGATGATTTTTACAATATTCAAAATTCCAATTTTAGAGTTTACGATTTTTTTCGATGCCTACTCATTTATGATTAAAGTAAAGGATATCACGTAATTTGTACTTAAAAATAACGGAAATATCTTCAATTACTAGTACCTATAAAATAAAATAGTTTTATAAGCGAATGATGTTCATAGCATCTCATTAAAAAAGCGTCTTAAAAACCGGTATCATGGTCATTGGAGTAAGGCTCGACACGTCTAAGTAAAACAAAATAATAAAAATATCTAAAATCTTTACTAAAACAAATTTACACCGCCTAAAGCGTCATTGAAATATCCCTCAAAATGGTGTAAGTTTTATTGAAATCGCATGAATAGAACCGGAGCAACTAAAAACTTTCGGAACAGCCCTCGTACGAACTGATTTGCTTTCTCGGTTAGTCTGTAGCCGTACCATGAGTTGGCACGAATCGGTTATGTTAGGTTTTACTCAATACCTATGTAAAGCAGTAGCCAAACCATGAGCTTACGGATCGTTATTAATGGTTACTTTATATTCATCCCGCTCGTACTTGCGTATTGGTGCGAACGAGCCGGATATAAAGTAAACGCGCCTGCTTCCATATATAAGTGCGAGCACGATATAATGCTTAACGTATCGAGTAAAACCTAAGGTAACAGATACTTGAAAACTCATTGCACAGGTATTGAAGGCCCCAAGTGAAGCACACCAGTTAGATCCTCGCATCGCGTGCGCCTCAATATTAGCTCATAAGAGTTCGCTCATTGATTTCGCTCCTTTGTGGAACTGATTGGCGGTCCGATTTGGAAATTTTTCCAACATATTTCAATAACGTAATAAGTTTTGGTTAAATGGTTTGGATATGTGACTAATGAGTTCTGAGACATATGTAATTTACTTAAAGTGCTCACTAGATAGAAGACACTGAACGCAGGACGTGAGAAAAGATACAAAGTTGTTTCATGGGAGAGTATTGGTGTTCACATGAATAACTCAATTTATTTTGGACCTTTGACATTACTGTTTAGTTAAATTGCCGGCTGCTGCATTTAAATATTTGCCATAGATAATTACACTAAAATAAAACTATGAAAACGGGTAAACTCGCGTATATTAACTTTAACTTTATTCCGACGTTTCGAACACTTTATAGGGTTCGTGGGTAGTTTTATTTTATGTGTAATCCTCGTGGTAACCGAAGAAAATATTATAATTACACTAAAAATGGTAGACTGTATTAGAAAAATTTGAGAGCTTTAAAAAATAGTGACCCTGTTTACGAAAGCTGGAGGTTCCCGGTTCAAATCCCAGCGTGAGCATTTATTTGTGTATTTATTTCCTCAAGGTCAAAATACTTTTCCCCTCACTAGCTCGTAAAGCGCTCGTTTATCCTATAATACGGACGGGTAAAACGCATATTATTCACTTGTGTGGCAAAGTTATGAACTTGGAGCGTAGCGCGAAGTAGCATTAAAAAAACGTAAAATGCTCATGGAAGTCGTTCCAAATTAATGTTAATTAAATAATTTGTTTGAGAATTTAGTGTAAAATACAAACTTTTATATAATATGATGATTTTAACACATAAATCATAAAATTCCATAAGTAACCATTGTTTTAGTGAATGATGATAAGATGACTAGACGCAATCACAAAACGCAGAAAATGTCAAATGTCAACATTGTCAATGAATATTATAGGTTAAAATAATCTTAATTCACCGACTCGAACACGCATAAAAATTATAAACGAAACAACTTTTAGAGTGTTCAGTTATAATTTTGTAAAAATAATGAATGAGAATGATTTAATAATGCATTGGGGTTGGTGTGCAACTACAGGGATGTGTTAAAATCGTGCTGCGTTTACTTTTTCGTGCTAAGTTTACTGCGACAAAATCTTGCATTAAATACGTGATGCATTTCGAAAATTATTTTCAATAACCTGATGATGATTGTAATGTGAACAAATAATTACCTTTTTTGAGTTTCCTCGCTATAGTGAAAGGTTTTGTGTAACACACTGGTGCAAATGTATTTTACTTCTCGTATGTTAAAACACTTGCTGTGCTCAGGATTCTATTTTAAAACCACTCGCTTCGCTCGTGGTTCAACTATAGAATCCTTTCGCTTGCTCGTGTTTCAATTTCATACTCGCGGGTAAAATGGGTGCGCCAAAGTATTTATAAAATTGCAACTTAGATTATTGGAACTCCGAAAATTTTTCTTATACAATTTAACTTCATAATGATCGGTATTTAGAATAATCTTTATTCATAATCATCATCACATAGAATTATTTATGTTCATAATATTGTTTTTCATACATATTCTTAGTACTAACTTTTATGTTTATATAATTTTTCACTATACTTATTTTATGCTATATATTCTAATGTTATAGGTATTTATTTTTATCTGTGCTGGTTTTATGTATGAATTATTTTTGTTTAATTAAATATAAATCGTACTATTACTGTAAACTAGCTACCTGCACAAATCAGGTTGTGGCAGAGTAGGTACTGTAGGTACTAAACGGGTTCCCTCTAAACTTTTTGTCCGACTGTTGACTTGTCCGAAACGCTTAGGACATAACAGACTTGGTATAATCTATTTTGGCATCAACTTAATGAGACAGAAACATCACTTGGCTTAAATAACAATATTTCGAATATTATTTTGTCCGAAACTATCTTGGCATATCATTAATTAATTAATTACGCCGAGTGTTATAAGACAGAAATTAGATTTGCATTTTTTTTTTGGGCATGTAGCTACATGTTCGAAACTTGCCTTTTTCGTCAGGCAGAATTTGCTGTGAGGGTGAAAATTTCTGCAGTGAGCGAGCGAAACGAGCGAACAAAACCTTCCGGGGCAGATCTGACTCGGTAGTCTTCGAGGTTATTTTTTTTTTAGCAACCTAGAAAGTACTCAGCTCAGTAACACGATAAGTAACGTATAGAATATTACTACTACCTCGATTATATTGAGAGGTTGTAATTATTCCTTCTCTGTTATGCTAAAACAAACTATGCCGATACTTTTTATGCACATCCAGATTATGCCTCATCATAAATAGGAGCATCGAAATTATGCTCGAATAATATTCGAACAACTCGAAATCTGCCACAAAGAAATATGCTAAAGTAGAGTATGTCACAACAGTTTCTGCACAGAGCCCATTATGACTACATAGTTTATGTTATTCATAAAAGAATTATACCACAACAGAGTGTACCTAATGGGAAAATGTTTATAAATAAACAATTTATTTCAAATAACTTTATGAGTATAGATTAATCTACTTGACGACTTTAGGAGGATAAAATTTCGAAATAAAAATCGTTAGGAACATTGTAGGTAGAAGTATAATTTTTAGTAAGAAAAAAGTATGAGAAAAAATTTTCGGAGTAATGATGATTATGAGTAAAAAACGGTATTAGTAAAAATATTCGAAGAAAAAATTGTATAAGTGCCAATATGGACCCGGGTAAAATACAACTTTACACCCTTGTATAACAAATAACTATTAATATGTGACATCTGTTGTTAACTTCATTTAATGCAAATAAATAATTTACTTTTACTTCATTTTAAGGTAGTTTTGTATGTATTTATTTATGTACCTATATGCATTTATTGTACCTACATGTAATTATATTGTCGCTTGTTAGTATCTACGACACAAGCTTTATTTGAGCTTACGGTAGTACTAAGTCTATTCGTTTAAAATTGTTCAGTATTTTTATTTAATAAAAAAAAACACGGTTATTTTATTATTAAAATAGTGTATGGATACCGTCCGCCAGTAGAAAATGAAATATGAAACAAACCTATAAACTTGCATTGATTAATAATCACGCACTTTCAGAACACAATCTTGGTCCTATCATCAACTTAAAACCTTGAACATTGTGTTCACATACATTTTTAGTTAAAATTACTTACATTTATTAGTATTAAGGCGCAGTAGGTTCAGTTTTTTTTATCGAGTGAAAGTTTTTAATTCATGTTTTGAACCGCATAACTAGGTATATAAAAAAATCCTCGAGATAACTAATAGCCCATATTTTTCGGAAACCACATTATTATTAACTAACGCGCAATAACTGTTCAAAAACTGGGTTCGATAAACACACCGCACCTTTAGTACGGTCAAATCGTACATTAAACTCGCAAAACATGTAGTAAAGCTGCATTTTGGGTATGTTATTTAGACACCATAGGGCAGTATAAAACCACATTTTGCAAGCAAAAAACAGTTGTGCTAGCTGCGTTATACGTGAAAAACTGTGAATTTTACTGTCTATTTTTAGTTTCTGATTTTTATGAACAAAGACTTACGTTTTTTGACAATATGTATCAGGTAACGTTTAAAGATGAATGAATTTGAAACAAGATGAGATAACATGCATTACCGTAGGTCTTATAGTTTCAGAGATTCGAGACTTCAAAATAGTACCCTGTTTTGTAAACTAGATAAAATGTTGAGTTTTGCTAACGTTTTTGGTTTAATATCGCCTTACCTAATTATGCTACGAAAAACATGAAATAATTATCTTATAGCGCAATTAATATTCTTTTATTTAAGGGTAAAATCAGGTCAGTAAACTTTGTAATTGAAACTAAAAACGCGAAATGCAAAAAGCAGGAGGTCCGCTATCTAAGTTTTTCATACAAATGGCAAGTCGTGTTGCAAAGCTGCAATTTTTGTATATTATATAGGCTCTATAGGGATGTACGAAAATGCATATTACAAGAAGAAAAAAAAACGGATTTAGGTATAGGACGTAAAAAACTGAAAAAAAATCGGACTTTTTTTAGTTTTTGACGACGAAGAAAAAAAAACGGATTTAGGTATAGGACGTAAAAAACTGAAAAAAAATCGGACTTTTTTTAGTTTTTGACGTTTAACTAAAAAACTATAACTTTTTGATACTAATTGCTATAAAACTATGAAAGAATATTAAATTTGAAAGGATTTGAGCTACCTCGCATTACCCTAAATTATATAGATTTAGAGATACGACATTTCAAAATATGCCCTTCATTAAGTTAAGAAAATAAATGCATGTTTTGAAGCCTCGTATACCCCCAACTATAAGACTTATATTAATTGTTATCGGCTCAATTTGTTCCAAATTTAATGTAGTTATTATCTACAATTACTTTTTTTTCTTAGCGCGAACGTTTTGCCAATATTTAGTGAATAGCTTTAACGTAACCTAAAATTTGTTTATGTTTTGATAAAAGGGCACTTTATGAAATGTCGTATCTCAAAATATATATAACATACGGTAATGCAACGTAGCTCAAATCCTTTCAAATTTAATGTTCTTTCTTAGTTTTATAGCAATCAGCATCAAAAAGATAACAGATTTTTAGTTAAACGTCAAAAACTAAAAAAAGTGCGATTTTTTTTTCCGTTTTTTACGTCCTATGCCCAAATATTTTTTTTGTTTTTCTTTTAATATGCATTTTCGTATATATCTATAAGGCCTTTATAATATACCAAAATTGCAGCTTTGCAACTAGACTTGCGATTTGTATGAAAAACTTAGATAGCGGGCCTCCTGCCTTTGGAATTTCGGGTTTATACTTTCAACTACAAAGTTCACTGACCTAATTTTACCCTTAAATTAAAGAATATTAAGTGCGCTATAAGGTCATTATTGCATGTTTTTCGTAGCATAATTAGGTGAGGCGATATTAAGTCGAAAACGTTAGCAAAACACAAAATTTTATCTAGTTTACAAAAAGGTGTACTTTTTAAAGTCTCGAATCTCTGAAACTATAAGACCTACGGTAATGCATGTTAGCTCAACTTGTTGGAAATTTATTAGTCTTTAAACGTTTATTTACATATGATATCAAAAACGTAAGGTTTTTTAAATAAAAATCAGAAACTAAAAAATGGCCGTAAATTTCGCAGTTTTTCACGTACTACCCAGCTAGCACAACTTATTTTTGCTTGCAAAATATGGTTTTATACTGTCCTGTGGTGTCTAAACAACATACCAAAAATGCAGCGATACTACTTGATTTGCGAGTTTAGGGTAAAATTATGTACGATTTGACCGTACTACTTAACGTAAGAATAAATCTACGATACGAACGTGTACTATGTAGCCCATATTTGTGAACATTTTTTCTTTTTCT
>JALPQI010026579.1:0-13882 GCA_025490895.1 Thaumatotibia leucotreta | reverse complement strand
TTTAATTAGGTTTTTACTTTTAATTAATTAAACAGTGAAGAAATAACGTGAGACCTCGACGAATAAGTTTAATTTTGAATAAATTTTAATGTTTTTCTACTCCTGATCACGGATTAAGAATCATCGTGTATACATATGTATTCATAATTTATTTTCATATTGAAAGTCAGAGGAGGGAGGACACATTTTTATATCTGGAGGACTAGCAATGGACTAGCATATCTCGCGTTTGACAGCTACTCGCAGGTACGCGTTTTTGTTTAAAATCATCCCCACTTTTACCTGTAGGAGAGGTATTCTAAATATAATTATGTTTAATATATTTTTTATCCTACCACTTTGTAGGGATGCTTAATATGTAAGTATGTCATATCTAGTAGACCATAATCGTTCTTGATATCATACGGGCCCCAGCTTCTTGGATGCTTATTAAGACCCCCTGTGTAACGGCCGAACCCAAGCATGACGTGTCACAGCGCGGTTGACACGCGCCTCTAGTCTTATTTCTGTCAGTGACTGACAACCTTATTTAATACGTAATAAAGCTTAAGTTCCGCGGCACTCGACTAAAGTGAGAAAAATGGTCGTGACATCGTCAGTCGACATGCTGCTCGTCCTCCTACTGCTCGCGCACTCTCGCGCCGAGTGGGTCGAGATAACGCAACTACACAAACCAACACACCACACTGAGGTGCAAGATACCCTCGATTTCCACGAAGAGCGCCGTAGACCTTTCTTAAAAGAATCTAGTCTTGAAGATGAAAAGAGGAAAACATCCATCAACTGACTACAACTTATATAAAAGGAAACCACAGTTCACCACTGTACCTGAGCTATACGAGGACAAAAATACACATTTCCCGACAGAACCTAGCGATTTTAACGACAATAGAAGGTTGCCACAATTTTCAACTGAACCTGGCTTCTTGGCCGATTACAAACGAAACAGAATCTATATTAATCATACTATAGATCAAGGATCGCATTTTAGTGTAGACCAATCATCAGAGAAACATTGGACAAAAGGTGTAGTTCATAGAGTCCCTAATCCAACTATCGGCAGTGTGAAGAGAGTCTACTTAACAACCGAAGAACCAGCTAAAGTAAAGTATGAGGAAACTGATCTTACACATGAGCTGAAAGGATATACGATGAGAAACCCTTTTAAAAGTAGTGACGTTCAAAAACCTGAGTTTGTGACAAAGGAAGAGACGTTTGAAGATGACGGCGAAGATGAAGTTCGTTTCGTCCGGGAACCACCTGAAGATATGTGGGCTAAAGGTAACGACATCAAACCAAATGTTCCTAAAGACAGCAGTCCAATAAGAAGAGTGGATGCAGAAGATATTCATTCACTAACGGACGAAACTCCCTCCAATATTCCTAAACACGACGATAGTAAGGAACCATCGAATGACACGATGAGGAATGTGTTGAAATTCGCGAAAGTTGTGGCGGACACCATTTCAAAAAACACGCGAAGGACCGTTAGCAGCAAGCTGCAGTATTTGGAGGACTTGAAAGACACCATAATGGTGAACATAGGTAAGAAATATCATAAGCAACGAACTCACACACAAAGTTGACTCTACACTACATACATGTTATCATCAATATCATCATCATCTTCATTAGCCCGTAGCCCGTGAGCGCCAACATACACACTACAGATAAATTATTACTATTTTGGCGTTGAGTTGAAATCCATATTGATAGGTAAGCGGCCTACCAAAGACCTTAACTAGTTAACTTATAGCTCCCTGTACTTTACAGTCTAGGTAAAATACTTAAATAAAAAATACGTAGGTACTTACCTAGCTAATGGTGTTTACAAAACTTATTGATTTAATCAGAAGTACGCAAAACTAAGTACCAATCTAATTAAATAAAATATTTAGTGAATAATAACAGTTGTAGGTCACCGTGTACCTAAAATCAATTATTTTAAGTATTTGAGCTAAGTATGAGCATTTATACTTATACTTTCGGTAATGCATAACTTGCATGAGGCATAATGAAAGCCTACGCTTATGTCGAAAAATATCGAATATAAATCGAATGATATAGAAGATCGCATCGAGTCCCTGTGGCCAGACGACACGGGGGGCACCGGCACCGCTGCTCGCCGGCGTCGCTGGTCGCGCTCCGCCGAGGCACGCGGTCATCACGTCGAGTTCCCCTCTTCTGAAAGCGCTCTCATGACCATTTCCTTCCTCACTTTCGCTGTCTATCTCATCAAGCTCGTTCTGGTAAGCTACTGATTGAATCAGCTTGGATGCTTAAAGTTAAACAAAGTTTAATCATAATCAGATAATCACACTTACTTTTTACAGCAAGTTATCCAAACGTACAAAAATAAGACGATGATGGTGACACCCGCCGTGTTTGCGGCTGTTGGACGGGCCACAAGAAACTAACAGAAAGATTCTTACAAATAAATGCAAACACATGAATTAGTTAGAATAGTTGTACACTGAAAGTCCGAAATTAACTAAGTTAACAAGTTTACTAAATCTGACTGTCTTGTTTAACCTTCCCGCCGTACAGAGCGTTTGGTATTTGCAAATTAACATAAATATTCAATCATTGCAAATTTCCAACACTACAATGTTTACATTTTATGTTTCAATCGTAAGCTAAAAAGAAAGAATATCTTATTTTATACGTATTTGCTCAATGAAAACATATCAATATATTTATTTAAAAGAATGAATGCCTTTCATGTTCTAAAACGAATAAGCCTATCAAAACATGATCAAAACGCACTGTTTGTTGTCAATCAAACGCTGAGTGAGCCTGATCGCTGATTATGCACAACGGAACGGCTCTAAATTAAATTAAATTAATAAAATAAAACTGCACTTTGCTAACGCAGCGTTCTTATGTGAAAATTATGTAAAAAGAAATGAGTAACGGAACTGAACAAATATTTCTACCCGACTCCGCGAGCAATCTGCCCCTCGACATGGAAATGTTGTTGAGGCCCGGTAACGGAGCACCGACGATCAACACAATCAATCTTGAAAGTGAGTACCTAATAAATAATTGCCTAGCTGTAGATCAATACTGTATTAAAGTGAAAATAAAAACTTTACTCTTTATAAATCTTATTAATGTATATTCTAAGTCCAAATTATATCGCGTAAAGTTATTGTAGTTATACAAACTGATAAATCCAAGTAAAATGAAATTATCGAGTACCCGATATTTCGGCACTGTTCCAAATACCATCTTCAAGCCACATAGTAACTGATGAACTGGGAGTTTTAGTTCGTCAGTTACTGCATAAAGATAGCATTTGCAACAGTACTCGGTGCTCAATAATTTTAATTTACACGGTAAATATTCCGTTTTAAGTCATACAAATAATGTAAATGACGTTAGCTTAAAAACTTATATTCATAAATCCAAAACTGTTCATAAATCCAAAACAGAAAAAAAGGATGAAATCTTAAGATTATACATTAATCTCAGTGGCGTAGCGTGCCTTGTCGGGGCCCCGTATAAAATTTTTTTGAAGGCCCTTATATGGAGGTAATATAAATTAGAAAGTTTTTATTCTTTTTCCTTACACACTTTAGGGGCCCCCGTGGCCCGGGGGCCCCGTATAATTGATACGGCAAAGTAGCTACGCCCCTGATTAATCTTAACATGTTTCGGAATTGGATTTAACCGAGTTTTAATTACGCGATACTCTTAAACTCAAATCAAATGTCCTTTTAGATTCACACTTTTTTAATTTGTTTGTTACATTTTATTAACATAACTGATGTTGTATAGATGTAACGGACTTCACAAAGGTGTGCCGCGTGTGTGCAACCGTCACGGAGCTGGTCATGCCCATCTTTAGTGGAGAGGGCTTGCGCATCAACCTTGCTGATAAAATAAAAAGGCATCTGCCCATCAAGGTATACAATCTTTTTTACTTGGTCTTTTATATCTAATAATCCAAGAAATGTCTAGTTTTAGTGCTGTCAACTTTACTGTATTTGAAATTATTAAATGAATTCTGAACATTCATTAGTCAATTTATTCAGATATTGTGGCTTATAATTTGTTGTCAGGTCCAAGTTGACTATTGATAATGACTTTAGAGACATTTCTATCACCATAACATTATAGTGCATGAGAAAAAAAATCTTGTTCCTAATTATCTGGCCACGACTGTATATATGTATGTGTTTACTTGGTCTGATTGCAATAATCAAAACAATAAATGTGTGGACCTATATTTATATTTATTTGCATTGACTTAAATTTGGCACACAGATAGTATATTTCCAGAATATAAAGTACCTAAGCATATTTTTTATCCCCGAATGTTACAAAACAGACTTAAACACCACACTGACACACACACACCACCTTGCCTATGACCGTCACATCTAAGTCCTAATTTTAATAAAATAAAACTTCTTTTTGCCTTTTACATAAAACACACTTCACTCAAGCATGCCATGCCTTATACATATCCGGCTTTCCTTTCCAAACCATTAAGTATTAAGAGATAGCAGTCTTTAGTGGCTAGTATTAACACTGGTGAAACTATATGGTTGTATGTGGCAAATTGTCCGGCGCATGCTTCGCTCTGAGTAGATTAGCACGAATATTATCAAGAAAACAGCTTAGATCGAGTTATTTTGCACTGTTTCACTCGACGATGTGTTACGGTCTGGAGCTTTGGGGTACAGCAGTGGAATGGCAACGAGTATTTGTACTCCAAAAACGCGCGATCCGGATAATCTCACATGTACCACATGACACACATGCTCGACCACTATTCATAAATAATAATATTATGACATTTACCTCACAATATATATTCTACATAATTAAATACGTCCGAACTAATATACACATATTTCCAACAAAATTATATAAGAGCAAAAGAATCGCTGAACAAAACAAATATACACTTGACACGACATGTTGCCGACTAGCTAAATCCTCAAAAACCATGCATATAGTTGGTCCAAGTCTGTACAATGCTGTACAATGGTTAACTGCGCAAGCATTTTACGGTCCAGATGAATTTTTGAAAACTTAAATTATGAATAATTTGTATAATTGTATTTGGATAGTTTCTTATTTATTATTTATAATGACACTATTGACATTAAAATTTAATTATACCTGGACATATGTATGTTATAAAATGATGTAAGTTGTATTTGAATTGTGTACCCTATTTTTGACTTGTAAAATTGTAATTATATTTTACTAATAAATGAGTATGAGTATGAGTATAAGTACATGTAAATTTTCGGTGCTCTGTAGGTGGCAATAAATGATGTGCTGCCGCTGGTGGTGTGCTTCCAGTGCACAAGCACTCTGCTGGCCACGCACGAGCTGGTGGCATGCAGCCTGCAGGCCGACGCGGCGTTGCGCACTGCCCGCTCACGGGTAGGTCACTTGTACTGCCAGGAGGGTCGCCCACTGATGTGCTGCCGCTGGTTGCGGCCAGTGCACAAGCACTCTGCTGGCCACGCACGAGCTGGTGGCATGCAGCCTGCAGGCCGACGCGGCGTTGCGCACTGCCCGCTCACGGGTAGGTCACTTGTACTGCCAGGAGGGTCGCCCACTGATGTGCTGCCGCTGGTTGCTGCCAGTGCACAAGCACTCTGCTGGCCACGCACGAGCTGGTGGCATGCAGCCTGCAGGCCGACGCGGCGTTGCGCACTGCCCGCTCACGGGTAGGTCACTTGTACTGCCAGGAGGGTCGCCCACTGATGTGCTGCCGCTGGTTGCTGCCAGTGCACAAGCACTCTGCTGGCCACGCACGAGCTGGTGGCATGCAGCCTGCAGGCCGACGCGGCGTTGCGCACTGCCCGCTCACGGGTAGGTCACTTGTACTGCCAGGAGGGTCGCCCACTGATGTGCTGCCGCTGGTTGCTGCCAGTGCACAAGCACTCTGCTGGCCACGCACGAGCTGGTGGCATGCAGCCTGCAGGCCGACGCGGCGTTGCGCACTGCCCGCTCACGGGTAGGTCACTTGTACTGCCAGGAGGGTCGCCCACTGATGTGCTGCCGCTGGTTGCTGCCAGTGCACAAGCACTCTGCTGGCCACGCACGAGCTGGTGGCATGCAGCCTGCAGGCCGACGCGGCGTTGCGCACTGCCCGCTCACGGGTAGGTCACTTGTACTGCCAGGAGGGTCGCCCACTGATGTGCTGCCGCTGGTTGCTGCCAGTGCACAAGCACTCTGCTGGCCACGCACGAGCTGGTGGCATGCAGCCTGCAGGCCGACGCGGCGTTGCGCACTGCCCGCTCACGGGTAGGTCACTTGTACTGCCAGGAGGGTCGCCCACTGATGTGCTGCCGCTGGTTGCTGCCAGTGCACAAGCACTCTGCTGGCCACGCACGAGCTGGTGGCATGCAGCCTGCAGGCCGACGCGGCGTTGCGCACTGCCCGCTCACGGGTAGGTCACTTGTACTGCCAGGAGGGTCGCCCACTGATGTGCTGCCGCTGGTTGCTGCCAGTGCACAAGCACTCTGCTGGCCACGCACGAGCTGGTGGCATGCAGCCTGCAGGCCGACGCGGCGTTGCGCACTGCCCGCTCACGGGTAGGTCACTTGTACTGCCAGGAGGGTCGCCCACTGATGTGCTGCCGCTGGTTGCTGCCAGTGCACAAGCACTCTGCTGGCCACGCACGAGCTGGTGGCATGCAGCCTGCAGGCCGACGCGGCGTTGCGCACTGCCCGCTCACGGGTAGGTCACTTGTACTGCCAGGAGGGTCGCCCACTGATGTGCTGCCGCTGGTTGCTGCCAGTGCACAAGCACTCTGCTGGCCACGCACGAGCTGGTGGCATGCAGCCTGCAGGCCGACGCGGCGTTGCGCACTGCCCGCTCACGGGTAGGTCACTTGTACTGCCAGGAGGGTCGCCCACTGATGTGCTGCCGCTGGTCGCTGCCAGTGCACAAGCACTCTGCTGGCCACGCACGAGCTGGTGGCATGCAGCCTGCAGGCCGACGCGGCGTTGCGCACTGCCCGCTCACGGGTAGGTCACTTGTACTGCCAGGAGGGTCGCCCACTGATGTGCTGCCGCTGGTTGCTGCCAGTGCACAAGCACGCTGGTGGCATGCAGCCTGCAGGCCGACGCGCAGGCGGTTCATAGGTCACTTATACTACCAGTAAGGTTGCCAACTTCTCATGGGATACATACAGTAACCTGAAAATATAGTTACATCACATCATCAGTCTATGTTAGACCACTGCTGGATGTCGGCCTCTTGTATTAACTATGCGTATATATGCATTAAGAGGTAACTGCCCATAATCGCGACACTAGGCAAGCGGATTGGTGATCGCAGTAATGCGTCCTCCCACCATGATGACGCTGCGGCTCATCATCAATCTTTTATCAAATAATGGTCAGTGACACTTCAATACCTTAGTCGACTCTTACGACGCCCACAGGAGGAGTTGGGGTGGTGATAAATGTATTCTTACTGCCCTCACCACACCGCCCATATACGGAAATATTGCATTTTCAGAAAACACAGTTTTTTTATACAAATTAGAGATCAACTTCATGAGCATTACTACATACTAGGCAATGGAGGCTATAAAAAAAACTTAAATTGTAGTGGGTCCGAAGTCTCCATCTAAAGGGGCCCCCCGGGCTATACTTTTGATGAAATATGTGGCTACAACATTGCCGATTGTATCCCGGCAATACAAAAAACATTTTAATGTAGCATATGGCAAGAAAATGTATATCTCGGCAATATTTCTGCAATTGTTTACATGGGCTACATACATGGCTAGTATGGCTACAATGGCTGTCGAACTCATATGCGTTGCAGCAGCCTGCAGCGTACAGTCCGTGAGCTATCAGAAAAACCTTCGGTTTTTTACCTGTGTCGCTCGCTCTTTTTGCATACCTAAATGAGGCGAGCGAGACAGGTATAGAAGCTTTTTCTAAATTTTGATCCGTATTTTAATTTATAACCTCAAACTTTGAACACAACACGAATTAAACTAAACAGAAACAAACACGAACATAGCTATGCTACTCGAACGAATTCCGGCAAACTTCACGTAGTATGAAAAAAGGACGCACTTATGCCGTATAGCGAGATAACAATAAAAATGGCCGAGAAATATTTCAGTATTTTCGATTGAAAAGCGATTATTCCGGCAATATAGCTGGAACCCTAATATTCATCGGCCATAGTAAAAAATTAAAAATGTGTAACAATATATCCCGACCATACTAAAAATATTGCCGAGTGTTGCATAGTCTAGCCGTAAATGCTGGCTGATGCTGCCAGCCATGATTGCAGCTATACATTTTCGTTAAAATATGGCCCGTCTAGAAGCCTCTTAAAGCTTGTATTTGTGTGCGCAGCACGAACGGCAGGAGCAGGAGCGGCAGCAGCGGATGGCGATGGACGCCGCCGACGGCATCGTCCAGGACCACCCTGACGAGTAAGTATCACTACTCTAACTAATCCTAGCCTGTACAAGGTTGCTGAGAAATCCACCCGCCAAGGTCTTTCTTGGTTTCCAACTGTAACTGCGTTGGCCACCAAATTCTGTTACGTTCGATTTAGTGACAATCCAGCCATTACAGAGGAACACCATGTAATGTGAGGACTTGGGGGCAGGAATCGAAATCAGTTTTTTAGAAAAACCTGGAAATGGCCCAATATTTTTAAATGATTTAGAGTCTTTTATTAACTAGGTTATTAGGTACTTTTACAGGTTATTAGGTATATTTAGGTACTTTTACATAAAGTATTGAGTACTAACTCAATACTTTATGTAGTCAACAACCTCGTATTTTTTAACCCTTAAATGCATGACCTTGACAAAAATGTATTCAAATTTGAATTCTGACATGCTGTCAATAGAGTTCAGAATACATGATGCACATATACATCACTATGCATTTAAGGGTTAAATCACTGCATTATCAATGAATTTATGCACCGAATAACGAAAAAGAACGAAATTAGAACCATTCTTTTGTATGGAGAAAAAAACCGATATCCAATCCAGTATATGATAGACGTTGTTCCACACAAATCCTGAATCAGTGACTACTTTATTGGCTGATTAACATTTGACCAATCTGTAAACCATTTATAATATTGGACTTTATTTAGGCCATAACCTTTCCTACGTAGCCATATTACGTCATATCCTCACCTCAAACCAAGTTAAGTGATTTAGACATAGGCATATTGTCGATCCACCATGCTGTGCAAGCGTTCCCATGTAAGCTATTGTCACCCAAAAATACGGTTTACCGCCTTAAAAGTCAGTTTAAAAGTAGTAATTTAGTTAATAGCTGGGTATGTAGGCGCTTTTACATTTGCCTTGAACGAAGCGCGTCATGCTGAAAGAGCTGTCTCGGTGACGCGGCAGCTCAATCAGTGTGCTCCCACCTAATAAGGTTTACGAATTCTCACCTAAAATTATGGACACCACATGTCAGCAGGTAATCTTCCAATATACCTTCCAGGGACGTACTTAAAGCGGTAGTTAAGAACGTGCTCATCAACTATTTCCACACGCTGAACATGGACGACAGCGACGACTGGCACTTCGCCTGCCGCTGCTCGTGGAAGGGGGACTCTACAGACGGGCTCGTACAGCATTTGAGCCAACATCAAGTTAAAGCTGATAGCGTTGAGAGCTTTATAAAACAAAATGTGACTTTTGAGCAGCCGCTCGAGTCAGACGATGATCAAACTCAAGCTCCCAAGCCGAAGCCTTTAGCTACGCACTGCTGTCCGTTCTGTGACAGCATGTTTTCGTCGACAGCGCGTCTGACCCTACATGTGGCTGAGCATGTAGAGATCAGCGAGCACAGCGCGGTAGAGTGCTGCGGAGCGCTCTACAGCGAACGTTCGCTCTTCGTTCGGCACGCGCTCGACACACATGACCGCGCGCCTCCGCCCGGCATAATATGTCGCTCCTGTGGCCACAAAGCCGATTCCTTAACAACCCTGTCTGACCATATCAAGAACGCTCATGCAGATGACGCCATCACGCGGCAAAGAAACGCGGCCCAGCGGAACCCAAAAAGTAAAGACCAAAAATACATTCCCACTCCCTGCCCCGAGTGCGGCAAGAAATTCTCCAACAAATACAACATGGCTGTACACTTGCGGTCGCATAAAACGGAAACAGAAAAAGTCCAATGTGAATTATGTAGTCGATGGTACAGTAGGCGAAACGCTTTGATCACTCATATGAAGCTAGCTCATAGCGGGCAGCTCCGCTTCGCTTGTGATATTTGCGGGGAGCGTTTTCCGAACCGCTCCGTCCGGGCCGTCCATACTGCCTTACATACAGGGGAGAGACCCCACGCTTGCACTGTCGAGGGTTGTGCTAGTGCCTTCCGGAGTCGAAACTCGTTGCTCAGGCATTTGGATGTGCATAAAAATGACCGCACATACGCCTGCCATTGCGGGAAGGCTTTTCAGAGGAGATGGCATCTTAAAAGACATCTGAAGACACATCAAGTGCCCCAAGAAGTGAAAATGAATGAAGAGTCGGCGGAACAAAACGCTGACGCGACGTGAAGAGAAAAAGATACCAGAGAAATAAATTAAGATGGCAAGGTAAGAAAAAATGAGAAGACTATTGCTAAAGAAAATAGAGAAGACAGATCGATGAGGCTGTATCTAACTAAGAAAATTGTGCCTTGTCTTTGCAACTAGAGTTGCGCGTTGAAGATCTGGTGGCAACATTCAGATGTTGTCGTAGCCTGTCTCGGATGTTGGAGCAAGAAATATCCCACTCCAATAACACAAACCATTTGTTGCAGATCTTGGATGGAAATTACAGAAGAGAACACGAATAGTCAAGACCTCCCCGATGTCAGTGATGATGACCGAGCCTCGAGTGATGACGACCGACCGCTCGCCACTTTAGCTTCAGAAAAATCCGACGCTTATACAAACTTCTACAACGCTCTATTGAACTTTAGAAACCACTTTCTGAACGACCACGAGACCCGCTACCCAGAATTCACGGAGTCGAGCGAAAGCGAAGCGGCGAACGATACCGACGAATTCGACGACCTGTCCAGGAACAACATGAGGCGAGATCGCATGGACGAAGCTACGAGACTCGAGCTAGCGCGCGCGCAAACTCGTATAAACGGAAAAACGTACTACACCTGCCGGGTGTGCGGTAAAAATCTCAGCTCGCCCCACACATACGTGTTCCACATGCGAATACATACGGGCGAGCGACCGTGCGTGTGCCACATATGCGGGAAGCAGTTCCGCGCCCCGAACGGTCTACAACGGCACCTGGCGGAGACGCACGAGCGCCGCCGTCGCTCGCAATGTCGGCACTGCGAGCGCACGTTCGCCAACTCACAGAACCTGAAGCAGCATCTGAGAACGCACACCGGCGAGCGGCCGTACTCGTGCACGTTATGCGGGAAGCGTTTCAGACAGTCGGGGTCGCTGCACGCGCACAGGAAGACCCACAGCGCGTCGCTGCCGTATCGTTGCGGGCAGTGTCCGGCGGCGTTCAGGCTGCGGGCGGGGCTGGCGCGGCACCGGCTGCGGCACTCGGGGGAGCGGCCGCACTCGTGCGCGGCGTGCGGGCGCGCGTTCCGCACGCGCTCGGAGCTGGCGGCGCACGGCGCGGCGCACGGCCAGCCGGCGGCGGCGGCGGCGCACGGCTGCGGCGTATGTGCGGCCGCCTTCCGCTCGCGCCGCGCGCTGCGCCACCACGCGCGGCGCCTGCACCCGCCGCCCAAGCAGGACGATTGCGATCGCTCCTACTTCGTCCTGGCGCCGTTGTAGATTTCGGCCTTTACGTATCTTTAAAGGAAAAGAGAGAAAGTAAAAAGTAAACCGAGCGGAAGTTACGGAAAATTGTGATGCTGATTTTTTGATTTATGAATTGCAATATTGGTACGCGAATTTTGCGAAGCGAACGCTTTTAATTTCATAGTCAGATGAGAGAATATTGAAGTTGAGAAAATGATAAGAATTGATCGTAATTTATTCTAGCGCAACTGTGATTTTGAACAGAGCTACTCAAACGGTTACAGATGAAAACGGGAAAGAAGAAAAATACTTATAACATAGTAAAAAAAGAATGGACATGATTACAAAGATTTAACTAAGTATGATGTCATGGAAGATTATGACACTGATATCAGTAACTCTTTATTCATCTGCACGCAGTTTAATATTTCCGTCTTCCGATGCGAAAAACTTTTAACATCACATAAAGATAGAACCTAACATCGAAGTAAAATCGACCAAATGTGCATTCCAGAGAGCCGCAAAAGCCAGAAAAATCGCAAATTTCTCAGTCTACACCGCGGCAACACTGCGCGGTCTGCGGCCTCAGCGTCGCGCGCGGCAACCTCGCGCGGCACACTCGCGCCGCGCACGCGCACGCGCGCCCGCACCACTGCGCGCACTGCCCGGCCACATTCTCTCGACCCGACCATTTGAAAGACCACGAACGCACACACAAAACCACGCGCGAATACATCTGTGACACGTGCGGCGCTGCCTCCCGCTCCGCTGCCGCGTTACGAATGCACGCACAAAGCCACAAGTCTAAACTACATGCGTGTTTACACTGTGAAGCCCGCTTCCGACGACGAGCGGAGCTAACCGCGCATATATCGGTACATACTGGGGAGCGCGCGCATGTGTGTCACTGCGGCAAGGCTTTTCGGTTGCGCGCGCAGCTCACGAGGCATCAGCGCACGCACCGGGACCCGCCGCGTTGACGCAAACCATCAGGAGGGATCGGCCGGGATAACGCACTCCGGGACGCGCTGTGATGACGCACACGATGGGAGTTCGTACTACAGGTCCGAAAACTGTTGCTACTATTTATAGCTTGCTTTGTAAATAAATCATAATCAACTTATATGAGTATTTCATTTTTAATTACGCTTGGCTATTAACCTATACGTTCAGCTTTATAAATTATGGCCTATTTCAAATATTGCGATAAATATATCACTATTCCATTCTCCAGGCATATAAAAGAAAATAACAGCTAACGTTTATATTTTTTTCGGAGTTGAAATATTGATTTACTTATCTGAATAAGGGCAAATATCCAGAAAGTCAGTTACATCAATTACCATACCTGGGATAACTCGGGGCATTTATACGAAAGTGATGTAGCAAAATATTTTATCGACTAAAAATATATCGATGTTACTCTGAATGACAACATCAAAATGTTATTCGGCATAAATAAATATTAGGTGCTTACTCTTTAATTAAAATAAGAAATAAATTTAAACGGGTAGGTACGCGTTTATTTTAAAATAATTTTCAAAATATACAATTAATATTAAAAAATCAATATTCAAATTGTCATTTTGATTAAAATGACATCTGCATACAAGAGGCCTGATATCAGATATGACATCGAACCTCTGTACTGTAATCGAGAATGTTCAATAACCACATCTTTTATTATAATTATATCGACATATTTTTAATCGATATCAAATCCTTATAACTTGCCCCCAGTTATCCCAGGTATGTCAATTACCAATGATTTTGTGTGTTATTAAATTAATTAATAAAAGTTAAGTTTCCGGAACGAAAGAACAATAAGACACATAAAATATTTTAAAATAAAAATTAAACCGCCTTCAAAAATTCGCCTGATCTAAAAAGTAAAAAATTATTTTAGTTCCTACTTCTTAGGATTTCCTACCCAAACCTTTAAACATTTTACCCTATTCATTGAAATAAAATATTATGGCTAGGTACCCTACAGATTTCTTAGAAGTCGGTGCCAAGCCAAATATGTTCACTTCGCGAGTACTTATATGTATTTGATAGAGCTTTGTAACTTACTGTCACTCCGGTTATGCTTCAAAATGACTGAGGCAGATCATTCTGTTGATAAAAGCATAATCGGAGT
>JALPQI010026578.1:0-11643 GCA_025490895.1 Thaumatotibia leucotreta | reverse complement strand
TATAACGTGTGTACATCGTTTCATGTCCGTGCTAAGCCCGTTTAGTGACCGTTGCATCCGCGTCGCAGCCACGTATCATCCGCGTCGCAATTACGTATCATCCCCGTAGTATGAGCGATTCATATCCGTCGTTATCGTTCCATTGTCACAGTTTTATCAGTTGCAAATTGTTTTCGCGCCCTTTAGACTACTATCGCTGTGCTAGTATTTTCCTAGGAGTTTATTTCTACACCTATTTTTCTGAGCAGGCATCTTAAACTGCGATCGAAATCCATTGAAGTACCTACTAGAGTTGTTACTGAGTCAAGTCAAAGTCAAAAATTATTTGAATTGGTAAATATATTGTCTATATTATGAGAGTACATATGTTCTTGTCATGATTGTCAATGTGACTCCGTCAAGTACTGGTTTTGTTTGATTATTTTTACATCTTCTAATAGTTTTGGAACAATAATTAATTTTAAATAACAATGAAGCAGCTGCTAAAGAGCATAGGTTTACCGAAAAAAAAAAAGATATTGATTTTGTGTACATATTGTAATAAAAATCTAAAACCAATAAAATTTATTTTAGAAAGCCACATCAAAAGCATGGTTCTTACCATGTAAAAAAAGAAACAATTTGTGCAATCTATCTGGATAAATTCGTTAAGTTATATGACGATGATATTTCAAAATTGATATTTCTTTTAATTATTTTGTTTGTAAGAAACGAAGTAATATTTATAAAGACCGAGTGGCCGAGGGGTACAGGCATCAGCCGCGAAAGCTGAGTACGTGGGTTCGATCCCCACCTCGGACATAGGTGATCTTGGTCGTTTTTTCTTTGGTATATGACATCTAATATTTATAATTTATATAGTATTAAGTAGTGTGACTACAGGAGAAAAATTAAAAGTGCAAATCAAAATATTTAGTTAATAAATAATTTGATTTGTGTTTTCGCAATATGTTCGAAGTAATATTTTTCAATCTCGATGAAAATCTTCGGTTTGCGGGTTTACAATCATTAAGTAAGTTTTTTTTTCAGAAAATAGCGATGCTGATTATATTGTTTCCGTTGTCTCGCCATAAGAAAATTATTACTCACTATCAAAAGTGAAAAATTTGGAGAGTTTTGGATAAAAATTGTAAATACAATACAAAAATGCAAATAGAACCCGTATGCTCACCGTTTCGCCGCCTGCGCACACCGTACCGGCAACGTTGCGTGCCATGCACGTAGCGTGTCGGGGCCGGCAAAATATTCTCGCCGACAATTCTTGCCGGTCCGTGCATGGCACGCGACGGTGTTGGCCGGCGACGGAACGTCCTAGTGGGCATAGTCTCATACTTTTCCATACAAAGAATATTTTTTTGTCTGATACGTTCATGCTACGGTCATGGTATGCTACGGTCTAGTGGGCAGAGACCTTAACTCGTACATTTTCTGAAAAATAAGGTTGTTTTCTTTTAAAAAATGATATAATCTTAATATATAATTGCTACCTTTTTTATATTTTTATCGTTCATTATTATAATAAATTATCTGATAGCGGACGAATTAGTACGTAGATATTCGACGAACAACATTCGCGAGTGCGCGACGTGCGTCACCGCTCACCGTGAGGCCCTACTGATGTACTCCCCGGGGTGGCACTGACAGTTCGAACAGAACGCGCTAGTTGGACAGACCTGGATGCTTAGCCAAGTTGCCAATCGCTAGCGCTTGGTAGCGTATCGTAGTTTTCCCTCTCTGTCACTCTTTCATATTAGTGCGACAAAGACAGTTAACTGCCACTGCCACCATATTTACAGTTGTAAAAAATACAATTTCTCCTATTGTCAGTGTCGATAGGCTACGGTTACCGATTACCATCGAATGGGTCAAGTGTTTATTTGCTATCAACATGGAATTTATTGCAAGAATTTTAATAAAATAGCAGAAAACAGCTACTTTCTTGCGGAATAAAATTACAATTAACTCAAATAAACCTATCATTCGCCCTGAAAACCAATTTTCATCAAATTCGCTGAAATATTATAAAATACACGTGCATTTTGTTTGTATAAGCATCATGATTGTATTTTTAAATTAAAGGTAAGTTTTTATCTAGTTACTGCTAAACTAAAGACATGACATTCGAAAATTCATGAATTCATTCATGAAAATCTACGTAAAAACAACAATCAATTCGTTCCAAAAACGATGGAAGATTACTTTTTCCACCCGCCTCTTTAGCGTTACCCTACCAAATTATTAATCGTACTTACTTATCCAGACATAAAGAATTCAAAGTAAGAGGCATTAACAAATTAACCTCGAATGCCCTCCAATAATAAATTAGGGAGGTTTTTTGCTCACCGTTTTGGTTCTGAGACTATTTGTCACGAGGTATTCTCTGCCTGTGAACTGGGACTCGTATTATCATTGCTTACAGCCAATACAGGGTGCAGGAGAAACATACTCGTACAATAAGCCAGTGAAAATATGTGTTTTAACAACGTATGTTATGTCAAGTAAATAGGGTTTGTCTATTTCTGGCAAGACTTGTATAAATATTTTTTCATCACACTTGCTGTCTAAGCACGCCATTGCTTTCATGCGTAGCGGGAGTAACAGAAAAGAGTCAGAAGTTCCCTAGGGAGTCATAGAAATGTCAGTACGTCAAAGAATAATATTTTGACTGAAAACTTATTTTTCAGTCCGCAAGTATGATCATTGTGTGCATCACGGTCGGTAAACCTTGTGCTTACCTTACACATAGTACATTGTGCTTACTTCCCTTGATGCACAATGTACTATGTGTTTTGCTAGTAACATTTTGTAATTATTTTTGTTTTAGGCAATATATATGGATGAACCTATTTTCCTGGGTGTCCAATGGATGCGGACAGCACACGACCGATCTTTGTGGAACTCTCTGGGGGAGGCCTATGTCCAGCAGTGGACGTCAATTGGCTGATGATGATGATGATGATGAACCTATTTTTCCACTTTTATTAGGCCTAAATGCATGAAGCTCCAGATACAATGCAAAATTCTTCATTGCACACCATAATAACAGTAGAATAACAAATATACACTGTTACAAGTAGAGGTATTACAATGGGCGGTCTTATAGCTAAAAAGCGATCTCTGATGAGATCCAGTTATGGGACAGAATTATTTATTTCAGAAACTACTGTTTTTTTTCTTTTCTTTGAACACACCTGTATTTGAACATCATATTATTTTTTCACGCGCACAAAAAGGCATGCATTGTAGGGTTAACAAACTAGAACTTAAGATCGGAGCATCCAACTCGGCAACACAAAACGGGCAATTGCAACAACATTACTGAGTTCTGCACAAGACGGGACAAAAACAGTTGCTGGCTGTCATCCGACGCATGATGAATCACCCTGGAGTGTCTCTGATGAGTGTAATATAGTGGTTATCAGCGCAAGGTTGCATTGACAATGATTGAACCTGGGAAAGAGTGAAGATTTATATAAATAAATATTCGGTACGGTAATACAGGGTGTAAGTCCAATACGGGCAAAACTTTTAAGTGGTGGTAGTTAAGGACATAATGAGTACATTTAGATAACTTTTACTTAAAATTAGAACAACAAAATAGTTCGGCGCGCAATGTAAATCAACACACTCTGGTTAAATGCCCGTTGACAGCTTATTTCAAAAGCATATGACATAACTGCCATATCAATATCAACAAGTGTTCGTAGCTACATTGCAGCTCCGAGCATCTTTAAAATATTCTATGTGGTCATAATTAAGTGTAATTTAACAAAAACTCGTAATCCATGATTACACTGATGAATTCCATGCCTGGTTTTATCGCCCGTATTAGATTAACACACGGTATAGGGTCTTCGGATATTGAAGATTATGACAATTTCAAATTTCGTTGTATATTATGTATTAAACAGTGTATTACCACGATACTGACTGTTATTGAAACCGAGTAATGCGATGCAGATTTTTAGTCAAACCGTGAGCATTATTTGATTAAAAATTCTGATTTTAAAAGTAATTTACTTTCTATGAAAAAATAACTGAGAAGCAATGAAATTCACAATGAATCGTTAATTTGCACAACTTGACAATGACAGATCGCAGCCACTCACAACATTTGACAACTAAGCAGTACACGCGTTACATTGAGCGTTCAGAGAAGGTAAACTTAATTGTACGATCAATTTAAATATTTGATAAGTATTTATACTTGAAAATAATGAAAAATCGTATCATCATCCATTTTCGTAAAAGCCTGGGTCTTGGTAGCACACTTTATAACTATAATAATCACGTATAACGTATAATAATCTAAATTACAGTGCTATCATACAGCTATATGCCGCTGACCATTCGAATTGAATTGGTATTGGTATTCGTTTGAAACTATTACCAACTTCATATTCAATAAAACCACCAATATTTAACAAACCGTAATTTTACACAACGTATGGAGCCTATTGAAATATTAAAACATTCAACTTGATTTGCTATGTATATATTTTGTAGAACTACTCAATTTGTTTAATTAAACATTTTTTGAATTGTGTTCTACTAATATGTATCACATCATCAGCCTATCTCAGTCTGCTGTTGGACGTAGGCCTCTCCTATTCACTATGCGTTAGACGCATTAGGAGGTAAAATACTATACATAAAGGGTGTAAGTCTAATACAGGCGAAGCTCTTAACGGGTGTTAGTTTACGACATAATAAGTACATCATATTTTAAAGACAAACGGGTCTTAATCGCGTAAACTTACGTTTAATTATATCCTGACGTTTCGGGCATGACGTTACACCCGTGGTCGCAGGCAGACTCGTGACCGTGACGTCATGACGTCATGCCCGAAACGTCAGGATATAATTAAACGTAAGTTTACGCGATTAAGACCCGTTTGTCTTTAAAATATGAGTGATAATCGTGAAAGTTTAAATCAATATAATAAGTACATTCAAATAACTTTTACTTAAAATTAGAGCAACAAATTTTTCCATACAAAATAATTCGGCGCGCAATGTAGAGCAACATACGCGAGTTAAATACTCTTTGACAGCTAATTTCAAAAGCAGATGACATAACTGCCATATCAACAATAACAAATGTTCGTACCTACATTGCTGCTCCGATAATCTTAAAAAAAATCTGTGGGGTCATAATTAAGAGTAATTTTAAAAAAATCTTGTAATCTATGATTACACTAATGAATCCCATGCCTGGTTTAATTGATCGCCCGTATTAGACTTACACACTGTATACATTTTAAATTTGCTGTTTGTTTGTCAGCTTTCGTAGCCTAGTTGGTTGCAGTCCTGCCTGCGAAGCAGGAGGTTCCGGGTTCCAATCCCGGCGGGGGCATTCTTTGTGTATTTATTTAACACAAATATTTGTTCGTTGATCATGGCTGTCTATGTATTTAAGTATTTATATGTATCCATCTATTATAATGTATTGTCGCCTGGTACTCACATAACAAGCCTTAATTGAGCTAACCATGGGACTAGGTCGATGTGTGTATGTAGGTCGATATCCCAAGATACCTATTTATTATTTATTTATATTTGTACAGTTCGAATCGTCTTTTAACTCTGTTACGTGCTATCTAGCGCATGTAACCAAATTCAATATCATTTTAACACGTCAAATACAGGAGCCTAGCACAAATAAACGCGTTATCGATACACCGCAAACCGCAGCCTCACAAAATTAATTTATATTCATTACTGCAAATGTGCAGTCGACGAAAGAATTGAAAAATAAAATTGGCACTCTCTCAATTTTCTGCCTCAATGGATGCAGTTTGGAGCACTTGTGTTGTACGCAGTCGTGGATTACATAATACTTCAAGAGATATGCCATTTAAAATAACATCAAAAAAAAAATTTAACAATTTTTTTTTCAAGTCTTTCTGAGATGTAAATATTGTTATAACAGTTATTTATTTTAAAATAACTCAGTATTTTTTTCTTTGGTATATGGCATCTATACATAGCGATTGCATTAGTGTGTCCACTATGATTCATGATGCTAAGACTGTCTATCAGCATCTTCGATAAATAAATGGTCAGTGAAACTTCAATCCTTTAGCCCAACGTGGCGATTATGGGCATTTACCTCCTAATGCGTCCATACGCATAGGCTAAGGAGAGGCCGTTGTCCAGCAGTGGACTAATATAAGCTGATGATAATAATGTTTGATGTGATATTATACACAGTAGTATTACTTAAAAAAACTCAAAAATATTAACCCTTACTTAGCAGTGTATCTTATAGGATACATACTTTGTGACTCACTTTTTGTATTTTTTTTAAAGACAGATTTTTTTGCTCTACACAGCAGCGAGGAGGCTAGAACACGATTTTTTTTAATTCTGCCAAGTTTAGGGATAAAACGATTTGAGTTGTTCTACAAAATAACTAGGTACTTACGAGTAAGTAATGACAATTCTTTTAAATTTCCTATTTGATTTGGCAAGTTTTGAAATAATCTAGGTGGTACTGGTACTCGTACTTACTCAAAAATATTAAATAAAAGAATTTGAAGTAAGTAATGTCAGTTTTTTTGTACCAACTTAAATTGTTTTATTTAACCTACATTATGTCAAATCAAATAGGAAATTTGTCTAATTGACATAGAGATTACCTCCTAATTTGTAATTACCTCTTGTAATTTACCTCCTAATGCGTCTATACGCATAGTTAACACGTTCCCTGTGCATGCATCACATGTGATACATTTGAAGGTATTGATGATACGTGAATGTAGCATATATTATGTGATGCACGACCCTGTTTAAATATAGGGATATTTTTTAATTTGCACGTACGAGCTAAGCTACGTTAACTTACCCGCACGTATCAGCTGTAAAAAGTGACATTTTGATAAAATTAGGTATCGGCGGACTTTTAATACTGTTGTCAGGTTATGCTTGAAATTGTGTGCGAGAATTTGCACGTGAGAGGTGACACTATCCATTTTAGCTGCACAGGGAACGTGTTAATGAGAGAGGCCTATGTCTAGCAGTGACTATCACAGGCTGATGATGTGAATGTGTTAATCTGTGGCCTGCAGTTTTTGTTCTTCAGAGCTAAAGTTAAGCGGGCGATGCCAATTGAAAATAGTTGTTTATTTTCTTGGTAAAAGAACTCTTTTCCTTCATTGGAAGTTTCTAGCAATAGGCTTGAGTCGTTAGTTTCCTGGCTTAGTTTTGTTATTGCCTGGGGTGTTATCTCTAACTTACTATTCTTACAGAGTAAAATAAAGTTTACCTACGTTGTAACACGGTAAGTACAATTAAACGGGCTTATTTAATATTTTTAATTTAATTTATTGTACATGTTATAATTCGACCGGTGCTATAAATTTGATTCTAAAAAATATACATAAAAGTGGATCAACGCCACCTCCAGTAGGTATTTTGGATGAAGTCGAGTGAAGGGTTAAGAATTTCTAATTGGGTATTAATTTATGTTTACAGATGTAGTGAGAAATGACTTGCCTTCGGAAACGTTCGTCAACGTCATGCTGTTTCAGTCTATCTCACTGAGACTGACAGTAATAGCTGTCATGCTACTTCAGTCAGACTCGGTGACACTGCCTGAAACAGCATGTGTTTACGAACGTTTCCGAAGGCAAGTAATTTCTCACTACACCTGTATTATGTTTAATTTACTCGCAATATTTTATCAAAGTAAAATGTGAAACTTTTAAGTACAAATGGCGCTTTTTTACGCACTAGCGCGAGAAGTGGTTCATTTCTTGTCTGGTAGAAACTTTGGAGAGCCATCTGTACTGAAAAACTTCGTACGTATGCGAAATATACGTGCAAATAGGAAATTCGCAACTCGTGTCCATTTAAATCACTCCTTGGGTCGTGTTCTAATTTATCGCCACTCGTTCCAAACTTATTTTTTTTCGCACTTGTATCGTAATGTACTATTACAATAGCGTTGTGTATAATTCTGTTACAACACGCTGACCTCCGCAGTTTCAGCTGTATGCAGTAACATTGATGATGAAGCAAACAAAAACAACTAAAACAACAGTGGGAGCCGAGTTACAAAATACTGTATTTGAATATTTATTTTGAGTTGTTGGATCGTTAGGAACTATATATCAATTCAGAGCTGCAAGAGAGTAATAGACGATTTTACATGAATTTTGGACAACTGTGCAATTTTCACGTAAAAGTACCTATAAATGCAAGTGAATTGTAAGTAGGCATCCAATTTTTAAATTTATGGGTTTTTAGAAAGGCGAAAAAGAAATAAAAACCCGGTTAAATGCGAGTCTGACTCGCGGACAAAAGGTTCCGTAGCGGCAAATATAAAAATTACAGCTAAATCAAAGTAGGCTTTTTTGTTATTTTTTTATGTTACGAGATGTGCAATAAAGAGTATTGTAGCTGAAAAACTTTGATCAAACCAAAAATCGTTGAAAGAATTTAATAATATGCAGCTTTTTTTTTAGAATTGTATAGTTAAAAAAATAGAAACAACATTTTTTACGACCTTGTGAGCAGGCTCCTATACCACAAAACTTTACAAGCGTACAATTCTACAAAATTGTATAAATTCCCATACAAAAAGTTGACAATTTTGTAGAATTGTACGCTTGTAAAGTTTTGTGGTATAGGCCACTGCAGACTGATATCTCGAAAACGATTCACTTAAAGAAAAATGTCTTTAGAAAATAATTTAGAAAGACCTTTTCATTGATACCCGACAAGTTAATATTAATCGAAAAATTAATCATCCCTCGTGCATGAAAGGCTTCTCACCCAATTATTTTTTTTACTATTTAGTACATTTTGTATTATAATTTTTATCAAATTCAAAATCGTACTTCAACATTACTTTTGTACTTAAAGTTTCTGTGGAAATCGTTTGTGACAGACGGACAAACGGACATGTCGAATCTATAACGATTTCGTTTTTACCATTTTAGTCACGGAACTCCAACAAGCGTTAAAATAATCGGCTGTTTCACATCCCACAATTAAGTTAGCTACAGCTAAAATCCGATTTTATTCCCTAAATAAAATTCAATAATTATACGCCTACTAAATACAGCGGTAGAGCATAATTACTATGAAAAACCGTAATTATTTTAACAAAGCCCCGTAGTTATTGAATTTTGTGACAGGCATTTAGCGATGAATGTTTTATTAGGTCGTGTTTCCAGTCGTGGTTTTATTTGATTTTTTATATTTTTAAATACGTAATTCTTAAAATTACAGTTGTGTAATAATAAACCGTTGGCTGCGAACTTTTGTTTTAACAATAAATGATAAATTAAATGAAATTAATATCATGGGTATTTTTAGCACAATTCTACCTATTCTCATTGTTAGTTGTGTATAACTTAGCACCGATTTAATATAATAAATAAATACGTTGAATATATATATTTTTTCGGTTACTTACCGCGATAGTGACTCATGAAATAAAACTGTTTTACTCGATTATATCGCGTATATTAATTAGATTTAACTACATTCCGACGATTCGAACACTTTACAGAGTTTGTGGTCTACGGGTGACTAACAAGTGAGCAAAAAAAAAATAGAAAATAATGCGAGTACTAAAAATATTTGATGGTGTTGGGCTTTTTTAGTACTCACTGGTAATTTTTTATTTAATTGAGGTAGACACAAGCAGACGTATCTACTTAGCGTGTCAAATGAACTCAGTAAAATCTACTGAGTTGTCCGTCTTTAATCGCAGCTTGCAGCTTTCGGGCGTCAAATTTTGTAAGTTGAAGTGAACAAAAACATTAATAATGCCTCCTTAAGTAATTTTAATAGCAACAACACAAAAAAAATATGAATACTCTAGGGCCTGAGACATATTCAAAATCATAGGCAAGTAACAACTTCAGTACAAAATCTGACACGCTCAGCCGCCATACAAATGAATGTACTTGTTTCTTCTATCCAAATCTAATTTTGTGGAGGTATACGTAGACGTACCGAGTTTTCGAAATATATTTTAAGATCTTCTCAAACCGCGTGTAAAAAGGACAATCTGCCCCTCTTAGCACAACTTCCCACCGTTCCAATACACATTACTGCAAGGACATAAGGTCTACATTCAGCCCAGACCCTGTTAGCATAAAGGTGGGGCAGTCAGCTCCATTACGGGGCCCGACACGGAAGAGGCGTTACGCGGCGAGCCCTGTGGTAATTACGACGTATACTGAGTTTAATTGATTTTTAACTTGCAAGTGGATTACGTGTAATGGTTGTTTTTGTGGAGCTGGGGGGCTACTTCGATCTCCTAATGTGATAGTTTAGGAGGGTAGTTCTATGCGATTATTCTGTTGCACCAATCAAGTCATCACCATTCCCAAATTATTGACGAACTGCGTATAAATAGTGGAGTCATTTTCGGTTATCTTGTAGCAGACGCATGTTTGTCTGCTATTCTGGCATAAATAATAGTCTCGTTTGCTTTTATACAACGGAAAATATAGTGGTGATGGTAATGAACAATAAAAACGCGTACAAAAATCGCATAGAAACACCCAGGACCTAATTTGAATCCCGATGGGTCGGTTCCATAGAATAAACATCAGAAACTGACAGGCGGAGCTTTTTTTTATGGAATAGGAGGCACGCAAGCAGATGTATCGCCTGATGGTAAGCGATCACCGTCGCCCATGGACACCCGCAACACTCGTGGTATTACAAGTGCGTTGAAGACCTTTAAGATGGGAATACGCTCTTTTCTTGAAGATTTGAAGATCGTAACGGTCCGGAGACACTGCACGCGACAAATCGTTCCACTTAAACTGAATCGCATTTAAAAGATCATGGTAGCCCTTCTGTTTTGTTTCGATGGATTGGATTTGATGGTATTTTGGTTTGGGAATTGGAAAATTGGTTCGATACATGTTATAGATAAGGAATCTGTCAGCCTTTGAAGTCTAGTTGGTAGTAACTATGCTTATGAAATTGGCTGTTCTGGGTTTCAATCCCAGCGACGGCATTTACGCAGAATTGTATACCGTATTGCACAGATCGTTTTGTTTAGCGACATAGAGGGACTTAACTAAAAAGGCCTACAATCCTAAAAAAAAGATTTCTTCTAGGCACATAGCCACATAGGCATACCTACATAGGTATTGACATTATCTACTATTATAGTCTCTTTTACATTATCTACCACAGGTTTAGCAACGATAAAAGGAATTTATACAGAATATTTGTAAATGTGCTCGATATGCAAATTGCAGAGCGATACAGTTAGCAGCGGCCACAAAAGCCTATGCTAGTATTCAGAACGCTTTCTGACTATTATCTCACTATTGACACCAGTAAATTCTGATTCTAAAGTAAATATAATTACCAAATAGGTATTTATGTGACTGGTGCATAATGACTGGCATTAAACACAAGAGTTATAATGCCAAATTATGCACAGTCGCATACATAACTTTATGCAAAAAAAACAATCATGCATAATAGTGTATGAAATTCCACTAGAGCAGCAGAAAGAGCTCGTAATTCAGAAAGAACCCAAAATTTACAAATAAATATAATTATGAAAATTAAAAAAATAAAAAGATGTTTTTTCGACAAACGTTTATTGCACAGACAAGGAATAAAATGTATAGGTACCATTAAATATCAAGCGTCAGCCGT
>JALPQI010026577.1:0-11203 GCA_025490895.1 Thaumatotibia leucotreta | reverse complement strand
GTAAGCGTGGTGAAACATCCATTTTAAAGCCATTGGATGTTGTGAGTGTTGTGTGTAGGCCTAGTGCCAACCCTAGCCTAGAAGTGAATAATCAAGATCAAGTGCGGGTAGTTCGAAAAACCCGCGCAGCTCGAAGGTGTTGATACATTCTCTCGCCAGTCTGCCTGCGACCACGGGTGTAACGTCATGCCCGAAACGTCAGGATATAATTAAACGTAAGTTTACGCGATTAAGACCCGTTTGTCTTTAAAATATGAGTGATAATCGTGAAAGTTTAAATCAATATATTTCGGACAAATTTGTCAGTAAAAAAGCGGCACATTTAAATAATGTAAAAAACTTCGTTCTCTCATACTTTTATTGAATTTCGCGCCTTTTGTCCTAACATATTATTTGGTTGTCTGACTTTATTCCCATAATATCAAATAGGTACACTGGTACCTACATATAATAGAAAATGCCGTGTTACGTCTGCCTTACGATTGTGATTAAACCATTACTTATTTATGCTGCTTTTGTAATGAATGAGTAGGTACCTAACGTAATTCTTGATTTTTAAATGCATTAAGCAGATATATTAATTTCTGCACACCTCACATACTGTCTACAGATATTTTTAGAATGTTCGTGTTATTATCAGGATTATTCGGATGGATATTCACCTAAAGTTAGCGAAGTCGCAACTCACACCTCAAACAATGCCGCCACAAACAAAGCACAAAGAAGGTGCCGACCGAGTTGAGACAAATATTTTTGAATCACGTGTATGAAATGCGTAGGTAAATTCTATAATCACGCATGAACTAAATTGTTGAATCAAGACGAATGCTATTAACGCCGTAGATATCATTGCAGTAATGTATTTGTCAGACGCCTCATAGCGCCGTGCGGTATTTTATTAGTTTTCAATAATTGACAACCCTGTTTTCGACGGCGTGCGGCTTATAAGCGACCTTTCCGCCACGCAATACGGCCCATTTCAGCTGCTCGCGTCGCCTCGCGCGCCGTTTTGTTTGGTAATAATAATTGTGTAGGTACATAAAAAGCCGGCATTTGTGAACATCAAAGCAGTGAAGCTTCTGTACTTTATATATTCTGTGATGTAGATTAGTTTAAGACAATTTATAGTGTAATTTTATATTATGAGAATAAATATCTAAATCTAAAATCTAAATCAAGGGAGTTAAGTGGGATATTAATAACGTTACACACAATGTTTATCATCACATATGGGGATAAAATACAGAGAAAAAAAATTATAACAAAATATTTTTGATTAAGTTTTCAATATTTTCACCTATAAGTATTTTTGACATTTTTGGGACGTAACCTTCGGCCTTTCTTTCAAAAAAGCTTTGATTGTAAATACTGATCAATATTTACGTTGTTTTCGACTTGTGTGCTTTTTAACATGGAATATATTATGGCCCATAACGAACCGGCTTTGAAGTTCGCCAGAGTACGCCGAAAGAACTGTCTCTTCGGCGGCGTTGCAACTAGCGAATCTTCATGATTCCTCCGATGAATCGATAGTTTTTACACAGTCAATTACTCATATCTGTTCAATGCAATACCCAAAAAAACATATTTTTAATTAAATTAACCAAGACGAATTAACTTGTCTCCGCGAAAAACAAAAGTCAACTTTTTCAATTATTTTCTACCAGTACCACAGATAATCCTAGGAGCTGGGTTTTGTTCGTTTAAAATGAGATGCCAGTATCTCATTTTACACGAACGAAACGCAGTTTATTCTAAATTATAATGATTTATCGGACGTAATTTAATAAATAACTGCAAAATACACTTAAATAATTGTATAACATAAATAAAATGCACTTTTTATACCTTGGAGTATTTTTTATACTTTAATATTATGGTATAATTATGGTAGGGCAATAAAATACCTTGGCTGATTGAAATATCCTTAGTCTGGATAGATTTGCTTAAAACTAAATCCATATCTCTCTTGGGAGTTATAAAAAATCATAACACCCTTTGAAATAAAATAGTACTTTGTCCTTCAGTACACGCAAATGCAATAAGCCCTTTAAACAGCAAATGTGATGAAAAGTACTTACCCCTTAATTTATAAATGTCTCGTAAATACCTAAGCTGATAAAATTTACACTTAAATATAAGAAGAAGAACGATAGAAATATTGAAAAGACCGAAAGGGACACACAATACTTATCGGCTTGCTAAATTTGGAGACGTTTATAAATATTGGGGCTAATTTCTGGACTAGATATAACTTATTTCATTGTATTTATTAAATTTCGTGACATAAAGTGTGATTTTAAAATAAGAATATAACTATGTTTGAATGGAGAACTGAGCTCGCTGCGGACTAACATACGTATATAATACGATGGAAGGAGGACGATGACACTCGAATGATGCTTTATTAGACGTTTATGATTAAGGGGTTTAGTTTGTAACATCTCTTTTCAATGTACTAAGTCAACGTATAAAAGCAAGCGTTGAGTTTTGTTACCTTTTATAAATATTGGGGCTAATTTCTGGACTAGATATAACTTATTTCATTGTATTTATTAAATTTCGTGACATAAAGTGTGATTTTAAAATAAGAATATAACTACGTTTGAATAGAGAACTGAGCTCGCTGCGGACTAACATACGTATATAATACGATGGAAGGAGGACGATGACACTCGAATGATGCTTTATTAGACGTTTATGAGTAAGGGGTTTATTTTGTAACATCTCTTTTCAATGTACTAAGTCAACGTATAAAAGCAAGCGTTGAGTTTTGTTACCTTTTATAAATATTGGGGCTAATTTCTGGACTAGATATAACTTATTTCATTGTATTTATTAAATTTCGTGACATAAAGTGTGATTTTAAAATAAGAATATAACTACGTTTGAATGGAGAACTGAGCTCGCTGCGGACTAACATACGTATATAATACGATGGAAGGAGGACAATGACACTCGAATGATGCTTTATTAATTATAGTAATTGACATTTTAATTCATTTCATTGCATATCATTGATCATTGTATAAGTATTTTAATACTTACTTACTTTGTTTTATTTTTTATTTCACTTGAGACAATCCTTATTGGGAGCTATAATTTTATTTTATTTTATTGCATTTTTTATTTGATTACTTTGTTATTATTATTATTTTTCATTGACGATCATGTTAGATATTCTTATATCGCTACAACTATGCATATTATGTAATTTTCTATACATGAAATAAATGAATCTGAATCTGAATCTATTAGACGTTTATGAATAAGGGG
The DNA here is from genome assembly GCA_025490895.1 of Thaumatotibia leucotreta. Classification (NCBI taxonomy): domain Eukaryota; kingdom Metazoa; phylum Arthropoda; class Insecta; order Lepidoptera; family Tortricidae; genus Thaumatotibia; species Thaumatotibia leucotreta. Next base: position 7,927 of record JALPQI010026577.1, on the reverse strand, counting down.
TTTAGTTTATAACATCTCTTTTTAATGTATAAAAGCAAGCGTTGAGTTTAGTTACCTTGATGACGTTGTGTATGCGATGCTGCTGCCAGCTGTCCTCCATGAGCAGCAGCGCGGTGAGCGCGTCGGAGTGGCGGCGCAGCTCGTGGCAGTACGCGTACGCCATCTGCCACAGCAGCTCCGCCAGCGCCATGCGCGACCAGCCCGCGTGCTCCCAGCACAGGAACTGCAGCAGTCGTATGCTCTCCTCGCATACGCAACACTCTTCTGTCAGTTTCTTCATGTAAGTCCTGGACGGAACAGAAATAGACAGTATTACTATGACGCCGCACTATCGTATCTCCTATTCATCGGGCGGGTATTTCTCAGAGCGTAAATGGACATCTCATTCATCTGGTCGCGTATTTTTGGATGTGGCTGTATCTTTTGGTACCATTTTCGGTCGTCAGATACAGCACCCGTTTCTCTATAAGACAACCAAAACCAATTTCAAATCATTCAGCCACTTCCAAAAAAACATGACCGGTGGAATGTCCGTTTACGCTCTGAGAAATGCCCGGGCGCTAGGCCCTATTTTCGCCTTTAACACACTCGTAAACTTTGCTAAGATGCCGGCGTACCCGCCAGGTGGGCAAGAACCATAAATTTACATGCTACGCCAAAGCATTGCATCTTCGCTACCTCAGGGCTGCTACTACTTTCTTTTGGGATATTGTAATCTATTTTCAAGGCCAAATAATGTTATTTTAGTACCATTATGCTAGTAGACTTGCTCAAAAATTGTTTGGTATGTTTTTCATTTGTTGTATCTCTATCTCACTCGTGAAATATTCATATAAAAGGTGCTTCTCTGTTGCACACTCAGTTACTCTTATTTAAGCAAAGCGGATTGTAGCTCTATTACACGCTACGCCAACGAAAGTTATTTGGAATAAACGCTCAGCGTCAACCGCATGCCCGCCTAGCGGGTTCTGTCGATTTCTAGGGTAATGTTCGAAATTTTGGCTGATTAGTGATTGTAAAGTGTTAACATACCCAGTCCTGTTGTAAAGTATGTCAGCAGCCGGAGCGGAGAGCGCTGGCCTCTGCACGTTGGAGGCGGCGGTGACGGTGGGCGGCGGGTCGCAGAAGGGGTTGGGCAGCGGCGGCGCGCCCTCCGCCACGTTGGCCGACTGGCAGCGCGCGCTCACGTCGCAACACCGCACCAGCAATGACACCAGCTGCCGAACATAACACTATACAGTCAAATTTATAATTTCGCTGTTAGTACTAATGTAATAAAATTGTGTTAAGTTAATGCATGTGTATTTTCAATATTGCCTTACAAATTTGCGTTCATAGTTAAGCAGAATTTATCGGACAACTTGAAAATCGACCACCATATTATGTTTTATTACATTCCTGCAAATAAATAAATAATGATGACGATGATAAATCTTCACACAAAATACATACAGATCATCAGCGTATCTCAGTCTACAGCTATACATTGGCCTTTCCTAATAACTACGTATGGACGCATTAAGAGGTATTGCCCATAATCACCATGCTGGGTGAATAAACTGCGGTAAGATGATATTTTACAAATTAATTATTAAATAAAACGGTGAAAATTCTCACTTCAGGTTTTTTATTTGGTGACATTGACATAGTTTTTGAAAGATACATTTTTTAACATAAGTTTCTATTATGCCCTATACCAACGAGGTTTTGTACATATAAGGTTAGGTTCAACATACCGCCCACCAAGTGCATTAAAAATGCACTTACTAATTACACCGCCCACCGTGAGCCAATTCATTTCACTAGAACTACTGTAAGCATTTGTTTAAACTAAAATGATGTACTGACTTCTTTGGTACAATAAAATAAGAATTCACGTTGATCACCACGTATCTTAACATTTCACTAAATATAAATACATTTTCTTTATCGCAATAACTATAACTACTACATATGCGAACCTTTTATAATTAACATTAGATGTATTTTATCTTGGAGATAATTTTCGTACAACAACATGCATAATTATTCTAGATACACGTACATTGAAATAATAAGGTAAAAATAATGTTATATCTAATATAAAAGAACATGAACTAAATTGCTTATAAATTACCGAGCTCCGGACATATTGGTTTTTATCTAATTTAATTCCCTTCAATCACTAATAGGAAGGATGCAAAGTTTTGATGTAGGGCGCTTTATTAAAGACTCCTTGATGCGTAAAGTAACAACGCGCGTGATACCGTCCGAACCAGGGTGCTTCGTCACCACTCTCGCGAGCAACCATCGACTAGGAGGCAGATCGTCTTCCATAACTAATACTACGTCTCCAACGCATGGCTCAGGTGTTTGCTGTGTCCATCTGTATCGATGTAGAAATCGTGTTAGATATTCATGGGACCACCGTCTCCAAAAGTCTTGAATCATCCTTTGGGTGAGTTGCCACCTTCTCAAACTGCTTATGTTGGAATTTTGATAGTTACGGTCAGGCACGGTGAGTAGTGGTTCTCCTATTAAAAAATGTCCAGGAGTTAAAACATCAATATTGTCTGGATGATTGTTAATGCGAGAGATGGGTCGAGAATTTAAGCAAGCTTCAATTTGCGTTAATACGGTTGACATCTCTTCATAAGTTAAGGTTGAATTTCCAATGACGCGTTTCAAATGATATTTTATTGATTTTATACCCGCTTCCCACAGACCGCCGAAATTGGGTGCATGTGGTGGTATAAAATGCCAGGTTGTTCCATTTGTGGCCAGAGCTTCGGCGATATCATTAGTTAAATCTTGGTTTTCTGATTTGAGTAAAGCCTTGAGCTCCTTTGAAGCACCTTGAAAGTTGGTGCCATTATCACTCCATATTTCAGCACAGTGTCCGCGACGAGCCACCATTCTCCTGAAAGCTTGTAGAAAGCCTTCGGTAGTAAGACTGCTTACCACTTCTATGTGTACGGCGCGAGTGGACATGCAAACGAACAGACAAATATAGCCTTTAAAGGATCTCTGTCCACGACCTCCAGATACTCTAAGGTTAATTGGACCGGCATAATCTACCCCGCTACAGTAGAAGGGTCGCGATGGTGTTACTCTAGCGGCTGGTAACTGTCCCATTAATTGTGATCTGTGTTTTGCTGAATGTCGTAAGCATTTTACACATTTCCGGTAATGTGCAGTGACCAAGTCTTTTAATCCAAATACATAATATTTAGTGTTAATGTAATTCTGCATTAGCTGCGGTGGACCGTGGCATGTTTTGATATGAGCGTCAGCTATAATGAGTTGTGTTAATTTGGAGCCTTTGGGTAATATAATTGGATGTTTTCTACCCATGTCAACTAACGATGCGTTTTCTAGTCGTCCTCCGACTCTTACTATTTTTTCCTCATCTAAAAAAGGACTTAATGAGTTTAATTTGGATTTTTGTGGCATCCTTGTTGTCTAATGCCTGGTATTCGCCTTCAAAATTGTCCTTCTGACATTGTCTGATGCATATATTAAGAGCTTCGCGCAATTCCCCACTGGTTAAATAGCTGGGCCTATTGTTACTTCTTGAGTGCTGACACAATGCAAAGAACCGTTTACAATATGCGATGACTCTGATTAATTTAGTCAGTGATGAAAATCTGACCCAGATACTGTCAAAAAAGAGTACAGTATGACTTGTCATAGAACTTGTCCTTGACATCTCTAGATCGGTGGTTGCTTCCTTAAGTCTATCATATTCAATCCGTTCTTTCTTTAAGAAGTCCGGGCCATTAAACCATATCTCATTGCTTAAGAGTTCCGCAGGACGTAAACCCCTCGACGCGTGATCGGCAGGATTTAATTTAGAGGGTACATGCGACCATTGGTTTGAATCCAATGTCGTTAGAATTTCCGATACTCGATTTGCTACAAAGGTTTTCCACTTATTAGGATGACTATTGAGCCAGGCGAGGACGACTGTTGAATCAGTCCAAGCATGGATGTTGCATTTACTAATATTCATGTGCTCTGCTAGTTCCACTAACAATCTAGACAGGATTACGGCTCCACATAGCTCAAGCCTAGGTATAGAAACTTGTCTAATTGGTGCAACTCTTGTTTTAGCCGATATTAAACTGACATTGATGTCTTGTGTTCCATTTATTACTCGGGCATATACAACAGCGGCAAATGCAATTTTAGATGCGTCACAAAATCCATGGAGTTCTATTTGTTGACTAGGCAAGTTATTTGAACCAATCCACCTGGGAATGTGAACTTTTGTTAATAACATCAATTCTTCACGATATGTACACCATTCTTGTGCTAAATTATTTGGAACAGTTTCGTCCCACCCAATGCCAGCCAACCATAGCTTCTGGATAATATTTTTTGCTATGATGACACTAGGAGCTATCCACCCCAGCGGATCGAATAGGCGAGAAACATCCGAAATAATGTTCCTTTTTGAAATAGGTTGTTTAATGTCAGGGAGAGAAACTGTATATTGAAAATCATCTTGCTTCCTGTTCCAAGCAAGTCCCAAGATTTTTATTATTTCAGCTTCTTTAATTTTCAGTCCGTCACTAATTTCAGTTTCCTTGTTACATCGTTTTATTTTATCCAACAATGTGTTGCTATTAGTTGCCCATTTTTGTAGACAAAATCCCGCCTTACCTAGTAGTTCGTTCATCTGTTTATAGATCTGAATCCCTTCGTCGTCGTTTTGACATCCAGTCATGAGATCATCAACATAAAATTCGGTTAAAACTCTTTTAGCAGCTAGGGGATAATTTTGTCCTTCGTCGTGAGCCACTTGTTGTAAGGCCTTCACGGCAAGGTATGGTGCACTAGCAGTGCCAAAGGTAACTCTTTGTATTCTGAAGTGTTGCAATTCTGCATTTGAATCGTCTCTCCAAAGTATTCTTTGAAATTCTGCATCCTTTGCCTGGACCTTCACCTGTCTATACATTTTTTCTATATCGGATACTAAACAAATTGGATATGACCTCCATTGCAGCACTAGATGTCTTAAGTCTGGTTGTAACCTAGGGCCAACCATGAGATCGTCGTTTAGTGAGATTCCGTTTTTTCCCTTGCAGGACGCATCGAATACTATTCTAACCTTAGTTGTTTCTCTATCTTGTTTTATTACGGCATGGTGCGGTAAGTACACCGCCCCTTCTAGGTGTTTTTCATTTTCTGGTACTCTTTCCATGTGTCCTAGCTGTAAATATTCTTGTATTACCTCCCTGTATTTAGTTTTAAGTTCCGGGTTTCTGTTCAATCTGTTTTCTAGGGAGTAGAATCTTTTCTCAGCTATTTCTTTTGATTGCCCGTATTTGCAGGCTGGATCGTCGTTGTGGAATGGGAGCTTCACTATATACCTGCCATCTACATCACGTGTGGTAGTAGCGGCAAACAACCCTTCACATTTCTTCTCCTCTTCTGTCCACTTGTCATTTTTCCTTGCTGGGAAAGGATCTGCTTCCATTTCCCAAAACCTTTTGAGAAGATCATCATCTGCTACTTGAGTATGTAACACTACTATATTAGAGGACACACTTGCAGATTTTGCTACTCCGGACAAAATCCAGCCAAGAGAGGTAGCCTGAGCTGCTAATGTCTCTTGTTTGTTCTTTCTTAGACCTTGTGCAATTACTTGACTGTATACCTCAGCACCTAACAAAATGTCAATTTTATTAGGTGTGTCGTAGTTTGGATCGGCTAATTGTAATCCTTGTATATCCAATGAATTTAATTTCTACCACTTTCTTCGCAGGTAGGAGAGTGGTAACAGAACGTAATATAAATGCCTTTACAATTAATTTTATTTCTGGATAAATTAACGACTGTAGATTCAAAGTGACCATTGCCTTGGATCGAATATTGTTTTCTCCACCAAGACCTGATATATTTCCAGTAATCATTTCCCTTTTCAAGCCGAGAAACTGAACTGTGGCTTCGGTTACAAAGGATCCTTGAGACCCTTGATCCAGAAGAGCGCGAATGTTATAGTAATTACCATTTTTTGATTTGGCATTGACTAATGCAGTTGCCAATAACACTTCATCGTTATTGCTTGCAGAGAAGCAAGATGTGATGATTGTCGGAACTGGGTCATCTTCGGTTGTTTCTTCAGCTTCCTGAACCACACCTACATTGCTTGTACCTTCTACAGCCCTGACAGTGGATGAGTCACTATTCGAATTGAAATGAAGTAGCGAATGATGTCGCTGCTTGCATATGCGACATGGAGTGGGATTTTGACAGTTTTTGACGGAATGGAAGCCTCCCAAGCAATTGAAACACAAACCCTTGGTTCGGACGAAATCACGACGTGCGTCAACAGTCAATTTTAAAAATTGCTTACAAAATATCAGTCGGTGAAACTCAGAGCAAAGTGGGCATTGACTACCTTGAGCTACGTGACAAGTTTGTGGCTTTTGAAAATTTGTGGTCCCGTAATGGTTAAATGGTTTTTTCGTCTCTATAAATTCTAACGCTCTATAACGGTTTGTACAAAATTTTTTGAATTGATCAAATGTGGGTAGCTCATCGGTGGTCAGCTCCGATGAAGCCGTCAACTCCCACTGTTTTCTAGTTTCGGAGTCTAACTTGAGAGTCAGCAGGTGTATGATCATGACGTCCCAAGTACTCACATCTATGTTTATAGTTCTCAACGCATGCAAACAATCAGTACTTGTGTCGATCAAGTCCTTCAAGAAGGCTGCTGACTCACAAGTGCTGTTCCTTTGGGACAATAATCTTTTTAAAATGGTTTGACAAATAAATCTCCTATTGTTATACCTTTGTTTTAATAATTCCCAACTCTCTTGGTAGTTTGCATCTGAGATGGGAGTATGGCGGAGCAATTGTTCTGCTTCTCCGCTTAAGTATCCTTTTAAATAGTGCATTTTTTGCACGTTATCTAATCCTTCATTGTTGTGAATAAGAGCTTCAAATAAATCACGAAAAGTCACCCATTCTGTGTATTTACCACAAAATGTGGGTATAATAACCTTAGGTAGTTTAATTTGACTTTGCTTAGTACTCGCTCCTGACACCGCAGTCAGTGCTCGATGTTCATCAAGTTGAGGTGAAAGGATTTTAGATGTAGACCTTAACTCAGTTTTATATTCTAAGTACAGAGAATCTGTCAGTTCATAAACATCTTTGGTGACATATGCACTAGCATTATATTCAGGTTTATCAGAATAAGATCTCATTAGTTGTTTATGACCTGCAGAGAACTCTTGCCACATCTCTTCTAATTTCTCAAGTCTGACTTCGATATAAGACTGAGTGATGCGATCTTTGGGCGACTTCTTGTAGTTTTTAAATGCGTTACCTATTTGGTTAAAACCATCTATTTGCACATTGATTAATGCTTCCATTGTGGCAGTATGATTTGCTTCTATGGACATGTTGACAGGTTTGGAACAAGAATCCACCAAAAAACTTTAAAAGAGAAAGAGAGAATGCATGACAACGACTTAAAAACGCAAAAATACCTTGAATGTTATGAATGAATGCAAAAAAAATAATTGGTTAACTGACCGACCTTTGAAAATTTTATAAGTGTATAGAATAAAATTTGAAAATTTTACAAGTCCATAGAATAAAATCTGAAAAAATTACAAGTCCATAGAATAAGTTTTGAAAATTTTACAAGTCCATAGAATAAAATCTGAAAAAATTACAAGTCTATAGAATAAGTTTTGAAAATTTTACAAGTCCATAATTTGATAACTGAAGGTTTTCTTGACCTCGGATATATATTTCTACACTTTTAAGTTATTGGTTATTATACTAATCTTGGTTATTTTCAAATTATAGTTGCATATAATAAAATTCACTCGTCGATTCGTGTTGGGTTGGGTCGAATCTTTGCACAGTTACAAAATTCACTACTGCGTCGATGGATACTCTCGAGGATGAACTCCATCTAATGGGGACT
>JALPQI010026576.1:0-14622 GCA_025490895.1 Thaumatotibia leucotreta | reverse complement strand
GGAGGTGGTGACGTTAGTGGCGGCCTGCGGCTGCGTGTCGGTGGGGGTGGCGGGGGGGGTGGGGGGGGGCGGCGTCGGGCGCCATCTGTACTGTACTGTACCTGTACCCGGGGTGGAGGTGGTGACGTTAGTGGCGGCCTGCGGCTGCGTGTCGGTGGGGGTGGCGGGGGGGGGTGGGGGGCGGCGTCGGGCGCCATCTGTACTGTACTGTACCTGTACCCGGGGTGGAGGTGGTGACGTTAGTGGCGGCCTGCGGCTGCGTGTCGGTGGGGGTGGCGGGGGGGGTGGGGGGGGGCGGCGTCGGGCGCCATCTGTACTGTACTGTACCTGTACCCGGGGTGGAGGTGGTGACGTTAGTGGCGGCCTGCGGCTGCGTGTCGGTGGGGGTGGCGGGGGGGGTGGGGGGGGGCGGCGTCGGGCGCCATCTGTACTGTACTGTACCTGTACCCGGGGTGGAGGTGGTGACGTTAGTGGCGGCCTGCGGCTGCGTGTCGGTGGGGGTGGCGGGGGGGGTGGGGGGGGGCGGCGTCGGGCGCCATCTGTACTGTACTGTACCTGTACCCGGGGTGGAGGTGGTGACGTTAGTGGCGGCCTGCGGCTGCGTGTCGGTGGGGGTGGCGGGGGGGGTGGGGGGGGGCGGCGTCGGGCGCCATCTGTACTGTACTGTACCTGTACCCGGGGTGGAGGTGGTGACGTTAGTGGCGGCCTGCGGCTGCGTGTCGGTGGGGGTGGCGGGGGGGGTGGGGGCGGCGTCGGGCGCCATCTGTACTGTACTGTACCTGTACCCGGGGGTGGAGGTGGTGACGTTAGTGGCGGCCTGCGGCTGCGTGTCGGTGGGGGTGGCGGGGGGGGTGGGGGGGGGCGGCGTCGGGCGCCATCTGTACTGTACTGTACCTGTACCCGGGGTGGAGGTGGTGACGTTAGTGGCGGCCTGCGGCTGCGTGTCGGTGGGGGTGGCGGGGGGGGTGGGGGGGGGCGGCGTCGGGCGCCATCTGTACTGTACTGTACCTGTACCCGGGGTGGAGGTGGTGACGTTAGTGGCGGCCTGCGGCTGCGTGTCGGTGGGGGTGGCGGGGGGGGTGGGGGGGGGGCGGCGTCGGGCGCCATCTGTACTGTACTGTACCTGTACCCGGGGTGGAGGTGGTGACGTTAGTGGCGGCCTGCGGCTGCGTGTCGGTGGGGGTGGCGGGGGGGGGTGGGGGCGGCGTCGGGCGCCATCTGTACTGTACTGTACCTGTACCCGGGGTGGAGGTGGTGACGTTAGTGGCGGCCTGCGGCTGCGTGTCGGTGGGGGTGGCGGGGGGGGTGGGGGGGGGGCGGCGTCGGGCGCCATCTGTACTGTACTGTACCTGTACCCGGGGTGGAGGTGGTGACGTTAGTGGCGGCCTGCGGCTGCGTGTCGGTGGGGGTGGCGGGGGGGGTGGGGGGGGGGCGGCGTCGGGCGCCATCTGTACTGTACTGTACCTGTACCCGGGGTGGAGGTGGTGACGTTAGTGGCGGCCTGCGGCTGCGTGTCGGTGGGGGTGGCGGGGGGGGTGGGGGCGGCGTCGGGCGCCAGTGTGGTCGCCGCCTCCCCGCTGCTGTTGCTGCTGCACTCCGGGCTGTATGGCGCCATCTATAAAAAACACAGTATTTCACCAGTCAATACATTTTCATCACACTTGCTGTCTAAGCGCGCCAATGCTTGCGTGCGAATAATAGAAAATTGAAATTCCCTAGGAAGTAATAAAATGTCAGTACGTCATTTAATAATATTATGTCTAAAAACTTATTTTTTTGTCGGCAAGTGTGACAAAAAAACATTGTATGCATCACGGTCGGTAAACGGAATACTAACTCGAGTCATAAAAGACTTCTACACTCTCGTTGGTAATTTCGTACACCTCCCTTGATGCACAATGTGCTATTGTCACCACCCCAACTCTTGCCGTGGGTGTTTTAAAAGTCGACTAAAAGATTGAAAGAGTCCATTTTTATAGAAGATTGAGGATGGGCAACAGCAACAACGTCATCATAGTGAATAAATACACAACCGCGACTGTCAATCCGTTTGCCAAGCATTGCGAGCCTCTCTGGGACGCCTAGGATTCGAACTTAGAAGGCTGGAACCTCGAGGTTCATAGATACACTACCAACTACACTATACACTACCAACTAGGTTATGGAGGCTGACTAGTTGACAATTAATCAAATTCCTACAGGACACTACAATACTCACCCGCAGCGACCTCCGCCGCCGTGGAGTCACCTCTGACAGCTTGTAGCTGCTGTCCATGGCCCAGTAGGAGCCCTTGCCCGGGTCGTCCTTGCTGCGGGCCACTTTCATGAAGCACTTGTTCAGCGATAGGTTATGCCGGATGGAGTTCTGAAATTAGACACAATCATATGGTTTTCAAAATTATTTTCATGAAGATTTAATCCAAGTTGAATATTTTTGCATAAGTCCCCTTTTTACACTAATATTTAGGCTGATATTTTTTTATCATTATCAGTCTACGAACAAATAAAACATGGAAGCCGCACACCATATTAAATTGCCTTTCAAAAACGGTCCCGAATTTTAGCCGACAAATGTCACCCCCTCTTCAATGCATCATGGAAATGAATTTCAATATCAACCTATAAAAACTGAAACCGACATTTAAAAATAGTTGTGATTGGTCTATCAAAGCTTTGATTGGCTATATTCTATAAACATTTGTCAACGATGTTTCGCCGAAATAATTATGCGCGGTGTTAAAAAAAGCGCTATGTCCTGCCCATCTTGGCACAATTGAACAATTGTTTTTGGGAGCATGTTTGAGCTGGCGTTAGCCGTCCATGTTATATATGGTCGCAGTTATCAGTACTATTCTAAAGGTGGATTTACACCAAACGAGCGAATGCTGATTCTATCCCCACTCTACGAAATTCATTCGTTACACAAAACGTAATTCGTCGAAATTCGTTAATTTCGTAGAGTGGGGGATAGAATGAGCATTCGCTAGTTTGGTGTAAATCCACCTACAAGGTTCCACAGAAATGACATGCTTACTCAATAAACATTTCAGAAGGAAAATCCACGTTCATCATCATCAGCCTATGTTAGTCCACTGCTGGATGTAGGCCTCTCCAATTAACTATGCGTATAGATGCATTAGGAGGTAAATACCCAGAATCGCCACGCTGGGCAAGAGGATTGGCGATCGCAGTAATGTGCCAACTATGATGACGCTGCTGCCCATCATCAATCTTGTAGAATGGTCAGTGACACTTTAATCTCTTTTAGTCGACTCTTACGACACCCGCAGGAGTTGGGGTGGTGACAAATGTAGTCATACTGCCGTCACCACACGGCAAATCCACGTTATTTGTAACAAAATAAGGTACAAATTTACCCTGTTGAACTCCGAAGTTCGCAAATATTGAGGATTTGTTTCTGTCAGTGTCACACCAAGGAAGGCTTCATTAGTAAGACAGAGACAAATCCCCGAAAATTGCGGTGTAATTCATAAGAACTAGACACCTTCTTCCTGTGTACCCTTCAATTACAATATGCGCGATTAATGCTTTGATTACAAAATAGGTAGAATACAACAAGTTAGGCTCACCATCCAGCCTTTCCCTGCTTCCCTGTAGTACGGGAAAGCGTTGCAGATGTACGTGTAGATCTCGTTCAGGGTCATCTTGCCGTTGGGCGAGCTGCTGATGGCCAGCCGGATCATACTGGCGTAGCTGGAAATGTATGGACATAGGTTACTCCCAATATACTGATATTCCTTAACCTTTAGGTAACTGCTGGCTTCCAGGGCAGGGATCAGATAACAGGCCTGCTATCGCGAACACCGATGTTCGCAAATTTCGGGGAGTTTTCAAACAAAACCCTGTGTTTGTGGTTCAGGCCAGTATTTTCTCCATACAAAAGAGGGATTCTATATTAACTTTCTTCAGTATATAAATTCTTTATAATAAATATAATAATAATAATAAATATCTTGGGACATCTTACACAAATCGACCTAGTCCCACGGTAAGCTCAATGAAGGCTTGTGATGTGGGTACCAAGCGACCATATATATAATAGATAGATACATATAGATACTTAAATACATAGACAGCCATGACCAAGGAACAAATATTTGTGATAAATAAATACACAAATAATGCCCTCGCCGGGATTCAAACCCGGAACCTCCAGCTTCGTAGGCAGGGTCACTACCAACTAGGCTACGGAGGCTGACTGATAATGGAGTAATTTAAAAACACGATGTTGTTAATTAAAATGAAATGAGTCATTTATTTGCTGAATATGGGTTTACACATACAGATGTTTAGACAATATATTGAACAGCCATACTCTGCTTGTTATAGCATGCAAATGTATACATAAAGTACAGAGTATAGTATAAAGAATTCAAGGTTTTTCTGAAAAACCAGTGTTCCCATTCTTGCTGCAGGGACCTAATTTTGTATGAAAAGATGGAAATCCAGGGACCGAAAGGTTAATTCTAAAAGGCATATGTCATTTTAGAGTTGTTGGCAGAATTTCACACAAATTAAATAAAAAAAAATTTAAGACATCCTTCATTACTTAGATGATTCAACAATAAGTGTTTACACTGACTGCAAATTGTGCAATAAACTAAACCCAAAAAATAATCAAAATGGCATTTTAGCTGCTGGTATGTATGATTTAAATTATATTATGAGAATCAATGCATAATGCAGATGAGCATAAATGGCAATTGGGCAGTGATATACATGGCATTCTGTGGGTGTTATTGTATATGGGTGTCCTCCTTGGCAGTTAAAGGGTTAAAACAGATATAACCTCTATTAGCCTTGAGGAAGATCAGTGTTATATCAATGTCAAGAATGCACATGGGTTTTGAAGTGATTGAAACAATGAGTAAAACTTTTTTACACAACTTGTCAATACATAAGGCACTGGTCTCACCTAAAGCTACTGATCTATGAACTATGGGCTATAAACATAAAAGGATATCTGTGTAAATAAAAGATATCTGTGTAAATAAAAGAGACACAGCAATACTCTCCCAGCTATCACTGCTGGGCGAGTATTGCCATACCTCTTTTTTTAAGTACCTATAGTTCATAGCTTGGTAGCTCATGGTGAGACCAGTGCCTAAAATAGAAAAAGAAAGAAAAAGTAATTTATTAAAATAGCTTTGCAGCCATAAAAAAATTGTTTTGTATTTTTGTGTCATTCTCTTAGTTTTGGTAGAGTTTTTCACTCATATGGTAAGGAGAGTAAATGAGGTTGTTGTTTTTCCTAAGGATCAAAAGAATAACAGTTACATGCTAAAAAGTAGGTACATAATATTGCAAGTTTTTACATCATGACCATATTGTCCATAATTATATTTTTCATACTGACATGATGGTGGATTTTCATAGGTGAATCCTATTGGTTGGATTGGACACAGCTGATCTAAACAACAACTAAACAAATTGCATTCAGTATAAATTATAGGTATTTCTTGTATGGCATGATTTCTGGTACACAATAGGGAACCCACAGGGCAGCTAATATGTGGTGAGTTGTGTGGTTAGTCAGGGTTTCCACCTCTGACATGTCTTTGATGGTTAGAGTGGAGCAGTTCTGGTTTGTTTTAATTGAGAACCTATAGAGGAATCATTACTTTTAGTTCTTTATTTTATCTTTAGATTTTTCAGGTATTCAATTTATTATAATTTTTGTTTTATTATGGTTCATTTCCAGTTTGGCTAAAGTTTTATTTGATTACTACTATATCCTTATTTAACAATCCTTCCAAAATTGCTATAATCTATAAAATCACAAATATTATTTACATCTGAATATAAACATGCCACAATTTCTATGCACAAGTAAGATTAAAAACATAACATAAATTTTGAAGGATTCAAACTAAACATTACTACTCAAAGAAGTGTGTGGAATAAAGGATTTAATTAGTCATAAGCTTTTATTCTTGGAACTGGTATAGATTAACAGACTGAAGGAAAACAACAATACAGTCAGTATATGATGTAATGCTACACCTACCCATTACTTTATATGACTAATTGCATTGGAATTAATATCATTGTAACAAAAAACTGATATATCTCAGTGTATGAAGGAAAACTGGGAAAGGGTTTAGCAGCCTTACCGAACAAGAGGTGCCTTTCCCCACGGATGAGGTCAATATTTTAGGTGGTGTACTAGCAGGACCTAAGAATACTCCATGCTTAATATCAGCTCTAGATCTTCTTTTGTTTCAGAGTTATTCAAGATAATGTAAAATTTACAGGGTGTCGTTGAAAGTGGCATATTTCGAGAACTGTTCAAGTTAGATCAACCAAACAAAATTGTGTTTGGTAACAATAAAATAAACTACAAAATGCATATTTTTAACCTGCATCTTGTCCTTATTTTTCATAATAAAAAAATAGTTCTTGTTTTTTTTTCCATATTTTTTTTTATTTCACGCGGAGGTACACCTACAAAAAAAATATGCATACATAGCCACTAATGTCCACTGTATACATAAATAAAAATATTTCCGTAATTCATCGTGCGTCATGCCAAAAAAAAAAATATTTCAGAAGTAGTCGTTACTGGCATACAAATAAAGTACCAGTGCAGTGTGAACATAAGTTAGTGTGTAGGTATACAATCTCTCGACACTTACCGCACAAAATATCATTGACGTAAATTGACTTATTAGTACATTTGCTATACAGGGTGGTCCAAACCTTGACGTCAAAAAATTTTTTTTAGGTTCTCTACGTCATGGGCTATCAGAATATACCCCATGTATGTTAGCCGATTTTTTGTAGTTTTCGAGTTATGAATTTTTGAAAAAAATTTTTAGAGAAATACTGGAATGAAGAAATTTATTGATAAAAAAAACTATTGGGTTTTTTAAATATTTTATTTTTGTGAAAGTATTACTACAACTAAAGCACTTACTGACAAAAAAAATAGCCTCCTCACTTTGATACAAGTAGGATAAAAAATACCAAATTCAACATTTTACGTTAAAAACGCATCAAAATAGCATTAATAGCATTAGTAAATAAAAAAATAAAACATATCCCAAGGATTTTTGGTAATCTAAAGACTGCCCTAGACCTTAAACCTTCCTAAAAGCAAAAAAAAAGTGATACTTAATGATGAGGATTTTTCGGAGTAGTCTAATAACCATAAACATAAACTTAAAAAAAAGCTTCTAAATTTTTTATTTAAAAATAAAGTCTGTTTTGTTGTTCTCATCAATAAACAAAAACAGAAAATACACGAAAACTCAATTTGTGTACTTATTCAAGTATTTTTTTACTACTTTAAAATTTTAAGCTTTTTTGAGTTTATTTGACCGACTACTCCGAAAAATCCTCATCATTAAGTATCACTTTTTTTTTGCTTTTACGAAGGCTCAAGGTCTAGAGCGGTCTTTAGAATACTAAAATCCCTTGGGATATGTTTTATTTTTTATTTACGTAAATTAATGCTATTTTGATGCGTTTTTAGCGTAACATTTTGAATTTGGTATTTTTTTATCCTACTTGTATCGAACTGAGGACGCTAATTTTTTTGTCAGTAAATGCTTTATTACAAAAAGAAACTAGTTAAAAAACCGAATAGTTTTATTTTTATTAATAAATTCCTTCATTCCAGAATTTCTCAAAAAAAAATTTTCTAAAATTATTAACTTGAAACCTACAAAACATCGGCTAACATACATGGGGTATATTCTGATAGCTCATAACGTGAGGAATCTAAAAAAAAATTTTTGACGTCAAGGTTTGGACCACCCTGTATAAAAGAGAGATAAACATTTGACACATAGTATTGTTTTCGACATTTGATTCGTTGCATTTTCTGTTGGAAAATGGAAAACATTAAGTGTAAGCCTTGTGAAAAAACGTTAAAAAATATAATATATGTGGAAAGAAAAAATGCATACAAAATTGACAAGAGGCTGATTTACATAGCAAATGCAGTAATAAGTCAATTTACGTCAATGATATTTTGTGCGGTAAGTGTCAAGAGATTGTATACCTACATACTAACTTATGTTCACACTGCACTGGTACTTTATTTGTATGCCAGTAACGACTACTTCTGAAATATTTTTTTTTTGGCATGACGCACGATGATTTACGGAAATATTTTTATTTATGTATACAGTGGACATTAGTGGCTATGTATGCATATTTTTTTTGTAGGTGTACCTCCGCGTGAAATAAAAAAAAATATGGAAAAAAAACAAGAACTCTGTTTTTTATTATGAAAAATAAGGACAAGATGCAGTTTAAAAATATGCATTGTGTAGTTTATTTTATTGTTATCAAACACAATTTTGTTTGGTTGATCTAACTTGAACAGTTCTCAAAATATGCCACTTTCAACGACACCCTGTATATTTTACATTATCTTGAATAACTCTGAAACAAAAGAAGATCTAGAGCTGATATTAAGCATGGAGTATTCTTAGGTCCTGCTAGTACACCACCTAAAATATTGACCTCATCCGTGGGGAAAGGCACCTCTTATTCGGTAAGGCTGCTAAACCCTTTCAAAGTACTAACAACTAACCTTCTCATGATAATGTTTTATTTTACTCCAGACCTTATAAAGTAAGAATGCTAAAGATATTTCAATATTCCAGTTCACTTTTTAGATTCTAAGGTGTGTTGGCTAGAATAGTACTACATAAGTAGTACATGATTGTTTATCAGCTGATCAATGTTCAAACAGACTATCAATAAAGCAGTTCGTGGCCAAGGAAGCATTTAGCGACAGCTACCTGTAGGCGGGTTTGGCGTGCTTGATCTTATTCGCGTTCTCCTTCTGGTCAGCCTCCTTGTTGTTGTTCTCCTGCAGCCCCAGCGGCTGCACGCCCTCGAACAGGAACCGCGGGATGGGCCCCAGCGGGCTGTGCCGCGGCGGGCCCGGGCTGTACGCCGGCAGCCATTCCACTCCTGGCGAGTCGCTCATTGTCCACTCACCACACTCCACTACACTTCACGACCCATTCCTAACAAAGCAAACACCGTTTAGAACGCACTACACCCAACAAGTCCTTCCGTGGGCGTTCGCGCTCGCTACCTTTTATGAGGATCCCCACATTTCATTGTAGAACACCAAGATCGCGGATCCTTGGAATTACGATGTTACGGAATACTTTGATGGTCAACCGGGAGAAGGCGCACAGGTCAAGTAAAACGCAACAACACTAAACTATAGTTGAAGACGTTAATTAATCATGGAAAATAACATAAAAAATGAAATAAAATTAATTTTCTGAAATTATTATGACATTTGAGGCGCCTACAACAAGGAAAATGGCGGCGGCGGTCATCATTCTTCTTTCTTTTTTTATAGCCTATGGATAGTATAGTTTGCACCTGTTTATAATTCATTAAACAAAAATATTAATATACATTTTATCAACTATTTAACAATAAACTTGTAGCAAAATTAAACAATTAAAAAATCTATAATTCTTAACCATTTGCAGTATTGTCACTGGTAACATTTTAGTATTGCCAGCTACTAAAAATATTTAAAAATCTGTCAGTTTGAATGAAATGTCGGAGGTGGGAGGTCGTTTCTCGGTCCAAGTAATTTTAACGGTTTGTTGACAATTTATACGCAAAGAAAGAAACTTTTCTATGAACATTCATATTAACTTTTTGAGTGGATTGTAAAGTGTGTTTGTGATAATGGCGAGCCAACCCGAAGTCGGCGTGTCCGACTTCGTGCTCTTGGACAATTTGACTGCTGACAAGTTCATTGAGAATTTGCATTTGAGGTAAGTGTGACTTTTTCACGTTTCGGCGCCGTGCGTGGGATTCTCCGGTCGAGTCCTTCGCAATAAAAGAAACATAACCCGCATGGAATATTACCCGATACGGTGTACTTTGTAAGTTCAGTATGGTGTTCCACTTATAGCTCACGTTCTTGTATTGAGTTAGCTGTTGTTTGACCTTCGTGTCATGAACCGGCGGAGGAGTTAGCGCTTGCTGCAGCATTATTGCGATTAGGTAAATCAATATTAGTACAGCTGATTTCGCTGCTACGTTAACACGTATTGTTTCCTTCATTTTCTACAACTACTTCGTCGTAACCGTCTCGTCGGTAAAATATAAACATTTATTTAATTACAATAAACATTATTGAGATACCTACTTATAATAAAGTTTTCTTATACATCTAGGTAACTCATGCGGTGAATTTCAGTCAAACTCATTCACGAACACACAAACAATAATAGGTATGGACTTGTAGTTTTTTTAAAGAGTTTTCCTCCTTCTCTCGGCCTTGCCCTGCTTTTGAAGTGTGGTGTGAGAAAAATAGGAGATTACACCTGCTTTATTTCACTAATGTTTCTAATTGGATTAATGGAATTCTGTTTGTTGATAATCTCTTGTCATGGCCATTCCATTGACCAAACTAAATTTTAACAAATAAGTAAATGAAGGTGGGTCACGTTTCATGTAATTTATATCTTAGGGCTTATTAATATTTATTTAGAAAACTTTATGAACATGTATTCCAAATTTTAAGTATATCCTTGTCCTGCATATTGTGATTCTTAAAGGACATATTTCATTTTTATCAAATTATGAATAAAAGCCTCTTTAGGTTGAGTGAAACAAAGGAAAAGCGACTTTATTTTCAAATTTAGTTGGTTTTCATTTAAATTGCTCAAACTGAGTATAATGGGCAGGATGAGGGTATAATTATTGTGTTTCGATTATAAATTAAATCTATTATTTTTCTGTAAAATTCAGTAAAATCATATTTTTATGGTAGACGTTACAATACAACATAACAGCCTGATGGTATGCTGCTGCTGTAACCTAAGGATGCCTGGATATCCAGAGGATTGTTAGTGTTGCTTTGCTCTTTAAAAACATCACATTTAATAGTTGTCATCATCATATTTATGTCACACAATGATCTAACCTTGCCATGGCCACTTGAATAAATATTCAACTCTGCACCATATTTAATAATGCAAAATATTTGACTCAAATGTTGTCTCTAAGTATGAGAAATATATCTTAATAGATATAGGGGTTTCTTATAACTTTTTGCATTTAAAGATCACTTCAGCAATTAAATAATTCCTCAAACACCTTTAACATTTAACGAGTGAACTAAAAAAAGAAGGTTAACAAGTGAACTAACATGTTTATTTTTTCACTTATAATGTTAACTGATCTATGCCAAGTCCTAAAACATTATGCTAGGGACCCCCCAGTGGTCCAATGACCACACTTGAATACCCTGCGTCAAAGAATTCAGTCTTTTTTATTTATTATAAATGTTAACAATAACATTCCATTCTTGTTTACATGGATTAATACCTGAAAGAATGTCCTTAACCCAAAAGTGCCATTATTTTTATATGTTTATGCCATTGGTTGTCAGCCTCTGTAGCCTAGTTGGTAGTGACCCTGCCTACGAAGCTGGAGGTTCCGGGTTCGAATCCCGGCGAGGGCATTCTTTGTGTATTTATTTATCACAAATGTTTGTTCCTTGGTCATGGCTGTGTATGTATATAAGTATCTATACGTATTTATCTATTATATATATCGTCGCCTGGTACCCACAACACAAGCCTTAATAGGGATGATGACTGGCAAATCAAATCAGCATCTTTTTTCAAACTGTCAAAACGATCACCACTATGGAATTTTATATGAAATATTCAAAAGTGACGTCACGTTTGAGTACTGTGAAATGACCTACTCTTTTAAGTTATTTTCAATTTATTAAATAGAAGTTCTGTACAAAAATTACTGCAATCTACATCTTAGTAATAATTTCTCCGTGTATTATGTCGTGCATAATGTTAAATAATTTATTTTAACTACAGTCATCATCCCTATTGAGCTTACCGTGGGACTAGGTTGATTTGTGTAAGATGTCCCAAGATATTTATTTATTTATTTATTATTTTATTGGTATTTTTGCTTAATATTTTTGTATTCAAATATGTAAGGAATAATAATTGTTAATTTGATTATGTATGTAATACTCATTAATAACAAAAAAAACTACATGCTGATTTTTGTTTATTTACAACAAAAACAAATAGCACATATTACACAATATACACAGGGTGTCATTTTGATATGTGACCTAAATACTTTATTTACAATTAAATAAACTGTGTATTGGTATGAGCCAATTTCAAGGTTAATAGTTTGGATAGTTTGATTTTTAATTATACCTAATGTATGTATGTATTATAGTATAATTATATATAAATATACAATATGTATAGCTATTATTGTTAAATAATTTGACCTACACTCATTTTTACGGAAATGCTTCAAAACAAGATGCAAAAACACAGATAACATTAGCAGCATGAAGACTATGAAGTCATGACATGAGTGAATCACTCGTCTTGGGCTTATAAAACCACATAGATTACTTACGTAATAGATGGACCATAAACAGAGATCGCGTTCACAATACAACAGTACTATGCGATAAAGATTACTTACCTGGGTACCTAATTGTTGAGAACACAAATATAAAAAATATACCATACATATATACGCCTTCTGATTATTTATTAATACTCACTCATGCAATGTTGCCCTATTACCGCAAACATAGAAATTCGTAAATTTCAAGCATTTAGGTACCTTTCCCAAGGAAGGCGTCAAAATAGTGATAGTGACAAAGACAAACGCTCGAAATCTGCAGATTCCGAAGTTCGCGGTATGGCCGCTAGTACCAACAACACCTTCATAATAAAAAACTACATGCACTTAAAAAAACATTCATAAAATCATTCGCATTTGACGTAAATCTCATTCTATCCCCGGGCTTTATTTCATTTATTTATTTCATTAACAATGTACATTGTATTTGAAAATTTTTAATTTGTGAACTATAATGGCGGGAATTCCTAAATTCAATGAGGTGTTTCCAAACCCCGGACATGTTTGCCTTCGTGGTAAAAGATTGACGGTGACTGTACTGACGGGACTGTGTTTGATTATTCGGATTCTATGGGACGACGTCTATGTCGAGAGCTCATTTAATGTTTTAAATGGTATGTATGTCATGGCGCGACTGGTTGGTTTCATATTTGTTACTCGTACGTGTTGTTTTAGTTTTAGTACTATTGGAAGTATCGGCAATTAGTCGGTTGTGTATAGAGAAAGTTGACATTAAAATTATTTTTGATGGTATATTTACAGTTATTTATTACGAAGTATATGACCTACAATTTTATGCTTGTTAGTAACTTAACGTATGGGTATTTTCTATAAAAAATATACCCAATCAGCGAACGTTGTTAAGATAATATGACTTGTACTTTATGAGAACTAGAAAACGCATTTAATTATTGTAATTTAATGTTTTTATGGTTACAAAACTGACCACGATTTAACTTTTGACCTAGTCCTACCCACGGTCAATTGAGGCTTGTGTTAGACTTATGGGACCTAAGCGACGATAATATAATGCGAATGCACGTCAAGCGATGTGTCATCTAATATGACATTTACATACGCTACAACGCACACGCCACGCACACGCACCTGGTTTGGCTCAGCCTTAAGAGTGAGCAGCAAAATGCAAATATCTTCTCTTCCTTGCATATAACTTTGTTTCAAAACTAGCAGTAATAACTAGCAGGTGTAAACTTGGCTTAAAGATGTAGATAGATCCCGAACAATGCATCGCTGTGTCGCTGACATCATCTGCAGTATAATGTTATAATTGCTATCCTTTACAATGACGCTGTTTGCTAATAGGTCATTAGCGGTCATACCTACTTCTGTGAGGTCTTGAGTTACCTATTGATGTAATGGATTACGATGTAAAGAAAATAAAGGTGAGCCGTTTATTGTTTTTTGAAAGAAAAAGTAGGAGAATGGTGCATTGTGCATCAAGGGAGGTATATAAGTACGGAATCACAAACGAGAGTGTTAGAAGACCGACGCCGTCAGGCGGAGGGCTTTTATGACTCGAGTTACTATTCCGCTTACCTACCGTGATGCATATAATGTTTTTCATCACACTTGCCGACAAAAAAATAAGTTTTAAGACATAGTATTATTAAATGACGTACTGATATTTCTATTACTCCCTAGGGAATATCACTTTTCTATTACTCCCGCTACGCGCGCAAGCAAAGGCGCGCTTAGACAGCAAGTGTGTTAAAAAAAATACATACATTATCAATTCATCAGCCTACCTACATTGTTGGACATAGGCCTCTCCTATTAGGCCAAAGTGCCACATATATGTATCGACACTATCGACAACACTATTAGGTTTTTCTTTATGTGACGAAGGTAGACAACTGAGCTATCAGCCCACCTGATGGAAAGCTGGAACTGGGGCCCATGGACATAGTAACAAAAAAATTGCCTATGCGCTGCCTACCCTGAGGACTTAGATAGCCTCTATCTATGCCAGTAATTACACCGGCTATCTTACCTCCAAACCGAAACACAGCAGTGCAAATTGCATGTATTTTACATTATAACTATATGTGTAGTTTATGTACGAATTAAGCATAGTACTAGATAATATAGTATATTTACAGTAGTCATTCAAATCACGCACTGTACACGTTTGTTTGTCAATCTCTTGTTTCATATAGTTCTCTCTTT
>JALPQI010026573.1:0-13095 GCA_025490895.1 Thaumatotibia leucotreta | reverse complement strand
CCCAGAGAGCTCAGTCGGGATTTACTCGAGTGCCAAATCTTTGGATTGTGAAGAAAAAAATGTTCCGAAGGGGTAGTAACAAAAAAATGCTAGTAATTTGTATTTTAGTCTACTATTATTTATTGTACTGGTGAAAAAGTAACCCTGTATATCTATGTATTATTCATTATATCGTCGTTCATCACAAATAATAGCGCGTCTTGTTGTCGGACGGTAAAATGCACACTACGCAGCGGTCTTGGCTTCAATCCCCAGCCCGAATCAATTATTTTATTTTATAAGCTTATGTACGTCATATTATATTATATTCACAAGTCCTTTACGGTGAAGGAAAACATCGCGACGAACCTCCATACATCTGCGATAAAGAACAAGGATGTATGTGAGGTCTCCAACAAGTACCTACTGGGCCAGCGTTGGCACCACGCAAAATAAGCACGTTTGATGTCGAGACGCTAAAAAATGCCCTGAATACAATACAATCCAAAAATACCGACACCACAAGTCTTAACTTTATTAGGCCGATGTGTGTGAGAATGTCCCAGGATATTGATTTTTTTGTGTGTGACTAGACGAAAACTATGTATCATGGGCTATGATCGAAATGATCATTTTTTCACAAGGTTGATATTTAATATGCTCCTACTCGTAAACAAAGGGTAGCATTTCTTGCTGGTCACAGACCACCTCCTATAGACGTTCATTATGAGGCGACTCGTAGTCACCAGCAGTTATATTTCTCGCACTGATATACTTAGACGCGGCGCTCGTCGTGCCTGTTCAGTTGCGACTAAGTAACAGACCCGTAAATAGCGCTCATTTTTGGCAATAAAAAAGTCGAAAAAGTGCATTTCACTGCTTTAAAATGTCCATGTGTTGTGTGAATTGGTATGCAAAGACAACAAGAAGTTCTAATTTAAAAATAGACTGAACTACATTCCGAAGAAAAGTCATACTACATAGTACTTCTGTCCCCATTTATCAAATCAAAAATGCAATGTGCTATTGCTTTCTTACGAAGCACGTGTACCATTAGTGGTGGGACAATGTTGGTTTCGTTAATTACCGTGACCACGTGCTTTGTTTAAAGTAAGTTTAACTGGGTTTACGGAATAGAGATGAAAATAAGGATTGATTTTTAGCAATGTAACATTTTACAATCTTTTTTAGGATTAGATTATTCAGTAGTAAGCTGTAGTTTGTAGTTTTTTACGTAGTTAGTAAACAAGACGTTTGATTCAAAATTTTTATAGTTTATTGTGTAAGTAGGTACGTAATGTGGACAGTTTTTTTAATGTACGTTTTTTGAGTCAGGAACGCTCATCGCCTATGTGATGGGCCTGACAATGATTGATCTCGAAAGCAGTACGAGGGCACTCGGAGTTGATTTGACATCGATAAATGTTATGTTGGCTTTTTAGTATTATCTTGGTATGCAGTTGGGTTCCATGTCATAAGATAGGCCTGATGATGAAATTGGACGAAGTTCGAGGGAACTCGGAGTAGGTTTGAGACAATGATATCCTACGATGACTTTATAGGATGAGCAGTTAGGTCAAATACCACAAGATAGGCCTGATGATGAACTTGGAGAAAATGCGAGGGAACTCGGAGAGGTCTTGAGATAGTTGTACGTTGTATTGGCTTTTTAGTATCCTCTTGGTGAGCTGTTAGGTCCAGTACCACAAGATGGACTTGATGATGAATTGGCTTGAGCTTGGCTTGGCTTCAGATAATAATATGCTATGTTGGCTTTTT
Organism: Thaumatotibia leucotreta; assembly: GCA_025490895.1. NCBI lineage: Eukaryota > Metazoa > Arthropoda > Insecta > Lepidoptera > Tortricidae > Thaumatotibia > Thaumatotibia leucotreta. Next base: position 11,337 of record JALPQI010026573.1, on the reverse strand, counting down.
AGGATTAGCAGTTAGGTCAAATACCACAAGATAGGCCTGATGATGAACTTGGAGTAAGTGCGAGGGAACTCGGTGTTGGTTTGAGATAATGATATGTTCTGTTGGCTTTTTAGGATCCTCTTGGTGAGCATGTGTCAAATATCATAAAATAGGCCTGATGATGAATTTGGAGTAAGTGCGAGGGAACTTGGAGTTGGTTAAGGATAATGATATGTTGTGTTGGCTTTTGAGGATTAACAGTTGGGTCAAATACCACAAGATGGGTCTGGTGATGAACTTGAAGGAAGTTCGAGGGAACTCTGAGTTGGTTTCAGATAATGATATGCTATGTTGGCTTTTTAGGATTAGCAGTTGGGTCAAATACCACAAGATAGGCCTGATGATGAAGTTGGAGGAAGTGCGAGGGAACTCGAAGCTGGTTAAAATCATCATCAATACGAGCCACGATGCATATGTTCTCGTCCAGTTAGACAGTTTTTCGAGATTACCCCGTTCATCCGGGGGAAAAGGTTTAGAGACAAAACCTTCACTATTCAATAGTAGTACTAAAGTATAGTTTCTTTGAATATAAAATATTTGGATTTAATAAATCAGAATTTAAAAAAAAAACTATTTTACGAGAGGTATTTTTAAATTTTTTTCTACAATTTTTTATTTTTTAAATTATCAATGAATGTAGAGAACGCCATTAATATTAAAGACGACATGGTACACCTGATGCACTGCGAATTTTGCGTCAAGCTTATAAGCGCGGAATTACGTTGGTGAACGAAAATATAATTTAGACACTGGTTTGTTAAAATCGATTTATTAAACAACAAAAGCCTACTTCAGATTGTTGTGTCTCTTGAAATGTATTACATTAACCATGACTAACGTTCATACAATTTATCATTAGCATAATGTGATCATTTTTAAAATATTAAAAAATTTGTAAAAATTGTTTCGAACTAGACGAACTCCACTGCATCGGGGCTCGTATTATCGAAGCCGATGTTAAAACTAACATGAAAATGTTTATCACAATATGTAACTATGTATTATGTAGATGACACGTGTAACAATGATAAAATGGTGTTAAAAAAGTGATATTTCTTGGATGTGAGAAAAACAATAGTTTCCTTGGGTTGCGGTGTTCTGTTCTGTTAGAGTTGGAGATGTGCTATAATTACTTATTCTGTGGTGAAAGTGAGTCTGTTATTTATATACTAACATAGAAATTAGTAAATGTGTATTGTACAGGTTAAAGTATATATTCATTTGTTACTTAAGTCTGCTTAATCTGCCATATCTGAGGCAGCCTTGTTGCGTGATTGTGCGAGTTGCGCGTGTACAAACATACCCGTACGCACACATAGGCACGGACAAATGTCAGATTTAGATTTTGTATGCCGTGTCCACCCTGTAGTACAGGGTGGACACGGCATACAAAATTAGAGGTGTGCGCCGGCATAGAAATCGTCGGCGGCGGCGCGCCGCAAAATTTTGCCGGCGTGGCGGCGCCACGCCGGCGTCAAGGCCACATTATTCACCTGTATGTTCGTAAGGATGAGAATTTATTAACAACCTAGGATGAGAATTCCCGATTATACACATTCCCAATAACCAATAATACGGATTTCGAATACTACAAAATACTCAACACTACAGATTCCCAATACTACAGGTTCCCAATACTACGAATTCCCAATAGGTACTGCAGATTTAAAATACTACAGATACCCAGCTTTACACCCTCTTTTTAATTAACCGACTTCAAAAAGGAGGAGGTTTACAATTCGTCGAAATCTTTTTTTTTTTTTTATGTATGTTCCCCGATTACTCGAAAACGCGTGGACCGATTTGAAAATTTCTTTTTTTGTTTGAAAGGGTATACCTTCTAGTTGGTCCCATTGTCACCGAATCCAGATCTGATGATGGGATCCTGGAGAAATCGAGGGAACTCTTCAAATGTTGTAGGCACACATGACATTTTTCATTTATTTTCGAAGACTAATCAAGTATTTGCGTCTAGTCATGAACGTTTTAAGTTGGTGATCTGATGATGGAAGGTACAACTCCTTAGCAATTAGGAGTTGGGGGATAATTCTTTAGGTATAACATATTTCGTGTATTTTGGAAGCTATTTGAGTATTTGCCTTTAGGTTGTCATCCTTTCATATTGGTGAGCTGATGATGAAAGGTACAACTCCTTAGAGATTAGGAGTTGGGGGACAATTCTTTAAATATAACATATTTCATGTATTTTGGAAGCTATTCGAGTATTTGCGTTTAGGTGGTCATCCTTTCATGTCGATGAGCTGATGATGGAAGGTACAACTCCTTAGAGATTAGGAGTTGGGGGATAATTCTTTAAATATAACATAGTTCATGTATTTTGGAAGCTATTTGAATATTTGCCTTTAGGTGGTCATAGTCTCATGTTGGTGAGCTGATGACGAAAGGTATAACTCCTTAACGATTAGGAGTTGGAGGATAATTCTTTGAATATAACAACTGTCATACATTTTCGAGATCTATTCAAGTGTTTGCTTAGTAGTTATGACATGTTGGTTACCGGTTAGTGATTCTTTAAATAATATACATTCAGATTTTCTGGCCTATTATAGTGCAGTACATTCTAATTATAAACATTTAGAGCACACTAAATAACGATTTTACACTACTAAAAAGCAAAAAATAAAATATTTTAAAATAAAAATTAAACCGCCTTCAAAAATTAACCCAAACTAAAAAGTAAAAAATAATTTTCGTTCCTACTTCTTAGGATTTCCTACCCAAACCTTTAAACCTTTTACCCTATTAATTGAAATAAAATATTATGGCTAGGTATCCTACAGATTTCTTAGAAGTCGGTGCCAAGCCAAATATGTTCACTTCGCGAGTATATGATTGTATTCGATAGAGCTTTGTAACTTACTGTCACTCCGGTTATGCTTTCATCAAAATGACTGAGGTAGATCATTCTGTTGATAAAAACATAATCGGCGGCACTTGGCACCGACTTCTAAGAAATCTGTAGGATACCTAGCCATAATATTTTATTTCAATGAATAGGGTAAAAGGTTTAAAGGTTTGGGTAGGAAATCCTAAGAAGTAGGAACGAAAATTATTTTTTACTTTTTAGTTTGGGTTAATTTTTGAAGGCGGTTTAATTTTTATTTTAAAATATTTTATATAGTACCATCATCGCACATACTGCTAATCATACATCGATGTATAATAGTGTTTTGTATACCTATATACACACGAAAAAAAAATTTTTTTTCATATAAACTCTATTTTTCCATCGCGCATGTCGGTTTGACGTTATTATTACATGCCTAAAAATAGCCAAATATTATATGCGATTTAATATACTCTTAAAAAAATATTTCGTATACTGTCCAAAAAGAGGAAACATACCGACATGGGAAATACCTTTCTTAAATTGATTATGAAAAAAAAAATGTTACAAAGTGGTAGCTATTTTTGCAGGAGGAAACAGGGGACATAAAACTAGGTTTTCGCCAATTTTACGTAGGTTTTACCAGGCAAAGCTGCAGTTGCCTATTTCTAAGCCGTGCAAAGCGACAGCAAATTTTTACAAATGCCAATTTTTTTAAATCTTACATCTCCTTTTTCTCTAAAAATATCACTTAAATTAATAGTATCCGTTAATAGACAGTCAATAAACCTCCTATGGTAGCCTAACGTATATAACGAAAAAACATCCATCATCATCATCAGCCTATCGCAGTCCACTGTTGGACATAGGCCTCCCCAATTTCACGCCACAGTTTTCGATCTTTGGCTGCTCGCATCCAGCTCCTGCCAGCCATCCTGCGCAAAGCGCCGCTCCACCGTTCCTGAGGACGTCTTACACTACGCTTGCCCAGACGCGGTCTCCACTCAAGAACTCGTTCACCCAGTTGTCGGTTCTACAGCTAATATGGCCAGCCCACTGCCACTTCAGCTTGCTAACACGGTGGGCTATGTCGATCACGTTGGTTCTCTGCCGGATAACCTCATTTCTGATTCGATCTCTCAAAGAGACGCCGAGCATAGCCCTTACCATAGCTCGCTGAGCAACCTTGATCTTGTGGACCCGCCGTACCGTCAGTGTCCACGTTTCGACTCCGTACGTCATGAAGGGTAGGACGCACTCATTGAAGACTTTTGTCTTGAACACTGTGGGATCGACGATGTGAAGAATATATAAATATAAATATATATAAATATATTGGGACATCTTACACAAATCGACCTAGTCCCACGGTAAGCTCAATTAAGGCTTGTGATGTGGGTACCAGGCGACGATATATATAATAGATAGATACATATAGATACTTAAATACATAGACAACCATGACCAAGGAACAAACATTTGTGATAAATAAATACACAAAGAATGCCCTCGCCGGGATTCGAACCCGGAACCTCCAGCTTCGTAGGCAGGGTCACTACCAACTAGGCTACGGAGGCTGACTAATAATATAATGAAAAAACACAAAGCTAATAATACCTAGGATTATAAGCCTAAAAGCGGTTCAATAAGAACTACTCGTACGTTACGACTTACGAGCAAGTGTGTTGAAAAAATCATTACAGTTGGGAATCAGTAGACGTGAAATCTAGAGAATATGGAATCTGTAGGCGCATGGTAATCTGTAGAGTTAGGAATCAGTAATATAGATAATCTGTAGACATAGGAAACCGTAACAATATGGGAATATTAATGTATTGGGATCTGTAGGTTTGTAAATCTGTAGTATTGGGATTGTGTACACTTAGAATTCTATCTATGTAAAAGAAATCTGTACAATTGGGAATAATTTAATATTTTTTTCCTAGGTACGTATCAATCTCCTTTAGGCCTAAAAATCTGCAATCCAGAAGTGCTGCGCATACAACCTTTTAGGTCAGAGGGAACCGCTTGTCGATATTCGCAAGCACATTATTGTTTAATGTGAATTTGATCAGCGTGGCGCGTAATTTAAATGATTTTATTCCGCAAAATTTTTGTCGCGGCGTGGATTTTGAAAACCTCGGCGGCGGCGGCGGCGTGTGTCCCGCGGCGCGGCGTAGCCGCGCCGGCGTGGCGCACACCTCTCTGTTGTCCATTATATTACGGCAACGTATGTATGGGAAAAGTTCACATTCGGATACCAGCACCAAATTTTAGTATGTTGTTAAATATGTCATTTTGTATCCAAAACTGTCGGGAGACACTCTCTCAAATGTCAAGGTCACCAGTAATGACGTCCATGGCTGCTGCCTAATTTTGAAAAGCGCTTATTTGTTCCTCAACCGCCCAACATACACCATTGTTTGTAGTATCAATTGAAAGGTTATTAAATATGCTCTAACTTTGTCTTTTTGTGTTATAGCGTACATCTAAAAATAAAAAAAAATTGTGGAAAGAATAAAAATATTTTTTTACTCTTTTCGTACAATGTACATTTCATCAGTAAACAAGCGGTATTAGAAAAAAATATTGTACTACATAAATGTAGCTAAACTATTATCCTAAAATAAACAGTTTTAAAAAATCATCGAAATCGGTTGAAATTAAACAAAGTTATGTCATTTTCTATATTCCGCGGCAAACGCCATACACCCGCCATCCGCCCGCCCGCCAGTTCGAAAATGTTAATTGCACCCAAACTATGCAATTGATTTACACTGATAAGATATGAACTAAAAGCCAATTATACAAATACTAGTTGTTTTAAAAATACTGTTATTATTAAAATAAAATACATAATTTAAGAAAAAAACAAATTAAAAGACATAGGTACTTAGAGTAAGGTAGGAAAAAGGTAACAAATTGATAATAATAACTTCTAACTATCAATGAAAGAATATTATGTATATATATATTTCAAGGATTTATTCTGAACAGTAAATTCTGGAGTAAGTTCCTTCACATACACAAAGAAGAGTGCAATTTAAAACGTTTTTTACGCATACGCCAACATGGACAAGGCAAGTTCTTTCTTCTTTTTTCCAGCTCCAATCGCAGGGATCAATTTTCTTGTGATCTCTCGTCTTCGTCGATCTTCGTCTTCGCTTTAGATGTTGAGTCAGTTTCAGTGCATCTTTTGTTGGTGAGATGCTTTCAATACTCAATACTCAATCATTTATTGCTTCCACACAGTTTACAAGGTATTATGTGAACATAAAGTGTTTACCGCTATTTAGTTAGCTTTATTTTTAATGAAAACATTCCGTCTTGCTATAATTAATTGTTATATCATTTGTAGTCTCTCTGGACATTCGTCATCCAAGTGGTGGACGGTCTTCCTCTTTCCCTCTTTCCAGTAGCCATGGACAGATAGTTTACCTGTTGAGGGTATTGTTTCTCGAAATAATTCTGATCAACATCCTCAAGTCAATTTTTTCCAACTTCGTAAAGTATCGGGTTCTCCTCACGTCATTTTAGCTTGCCTGGAAGTGGTTCCCTCTTTCCACTTTCTCTCCGCTTCTATTTCTTTCAGTTTACTCAATACTCATCGTATGCTACGATAGATAGGCGGAGACACGCTCAAGGACTGCGTTCGCCACTTATGTAATGTAAGGGTTAGTTTCAAGATTGTAAAAATAAGCTAAGATGGTACGGTCACGTCCTTCGCCGACCGGACAGTCATGTCGTGATAAACTATCTGTCCATGGCTACTGGAAAGAGGGAAAGAGGAAGACCGTCCACCACTTGGATGACGAATGTCCAGAGAGACTACAAATGATATAACAATTAATTATAGCAAGACGGAATGTTTTCATTAAAAATAAAGCTAACTAAATAGCGGTAAACACTTTATGTTCACATAATACCTTGTAAACTGTGTGGAAGCAATAAATGATTGAGTATTGAGTATTGAAAGCATCTCACCAACAAAAGATGCACTGAAACTGACTCAACATCTAAAGCGAAGACGAAGATCGACGAAGACGAGAGATCACAAGAAAATTGATCCCTGCGATTGGAGCTGGAAAAAAGAAGAAAGAACTTGCCTTGTCCATGTTGGCGTATGCGTAAAAAACGTTTAAAATTGCACTCTTCTTTGTGTATGTGAAGGAACTTACTCCAGAATTTACTGTTCAGAATAAATCCTTGAAATATATTATACATAATATTCTTTTATTGATAGTTAGAAGTTATTATTATTCATTTGATACCTTTTTTCTACCTTACTTTTTTTCAATTTGTTTTTTTTTCTTAAATTATGTATTTTATTTTAATAACAACAGTATTTTTAAAACAACTACTATTTGTATAATTAATTGGCTTTTAGTTCATATCTTATCAGTATAAATCATTTGCATAGTTTGGGTGCAATTTACATTTTCGAACTGGCGGGCGGGCGGATGGCGGGTGTATGGCGTTTGCCACGGAATATAGAAAATTACATAACTTTGTTTATTTTCAACCGATTTCGATGATTTAAACTGTATATTTTAGGATAATAGTTTGGCTACATTTATGTAGTACACTATTTTTTTCTAATACCGCTTGTTTCCTGATGAAATGTACATTGTACGAAAAGAGTAAAAAAAATATTTTATTCTTTCAACGATATTTTTTTATTTCTAGATATACGTTGTAACATGAAAAGACAAAGTTAGAGCATATTTAATGACCTTTCGATTGATACTACACACAATGGTATACGTTAGGCGGTTGAGGAACAAATAAGCGCTTTTTGAAATTAGGCACTAGGCATTTTGATGACGTCATTACTGGTGACCTTGACCTTTGAGAGAGTGTCTCCCGGCAGTTTTTGATACAGAATGACATATTTAACAACATACTAAAATTTGGTGCTGGTATCCGAATGTGAACTTTTTTTCCGTAATATAATGGACTACTGGGACATAATTGTATAATTTGGCATGTAATTCAGGATAATATTTTTCCACAGCTCCATTTCGTCACAGGTTTTTTTTCTTCGTGGCATTTTTAAATCACTCGGCAATAATTATTTAGTGAAAAGAGTTATCGGTATGGTTAAATTAATCGACATCCTTTCCAATAAGCGACAATACCAAATAGCAAAATTGGCTAAGCAGGTATACCCACTAAAATTAAGTATGGAGGGTAGGTATTAGAAATGATAAATAAATAATGTTGATAAATTTAAACCTTATCCCCTGAACTGGAGGCGTCCTGAAAGGACGTCTCATGACGTCTGTCACCAATGTAATTGAAATTTGAATTTTATTTTCAAGGTTTATTTTCCAGTAATAGGTACTTTTTTGACAGACCACACACACACATATATGTATATGTGTATACAGGGTTACTTTTTCACCAGTACAAAAAATCAACATACGTAATAGTAGTCCAAGTTACAGAATACTAGCATTTTTTGTTAGTACAAAAAAATTGAAATACCAATGTTTTGACTTATCCGCAAACCTAACAGGAAATTTGGACGCATTGCGCATTATCATTGTGCATAACTAGCAAAACACACGAACTGGCAACTATTTATTTAAAACGTCATCGCACGCGGCATGGCGGGTTGAAAAGCGGCGGCGGTAATGTGCACCGGGTATCAACTTATCATTATGACTTGGCAAAAATATCTTACTAGATCCCAAATCCTCCTTCATACTTGCACGGGCTTAGGACCGTCAAGATAAAGAATTTTTCTGTGTGTGAAATTTGTCGAATGTTTTAAATTATGTCTGGGAAACGTGATAAAATTACAAAGTAGGACAGAAACTTTTTTCATTGAGGCGTATTTCAAAATTTTAAATCAACTTTATCTACACAAATATCGTAAAGTGCTCAAAAATGCGTCCAGTAACAATAGACAATGACCAGCATTACCCACCATCAGAACTTGGCACATACATAAAGTTAACATTATATACGATTTTTCCGGAGGTTATGAGTTTTAAATTTGGAATAGCTGTCAGATTCAAGTGGGGTGCCTATTCTGGTATCTATAAATATTCAGCCAGTCATCAACACAATAAGTTAATTCAGAATATTTTTTAGTAACAATCGGACGATATTTTCATATCGAGTGACACAAGAAGAAAGAAAAAATACAGAAATTGTAATCAGTGCCATTCCTGCCTTTTGTTTATTGCCTTACAAGTGAAAAATTGTGAAAAGGTGTAAATACTTTGTGATAATACTGATAATTATTTGATAATGAGTGGCAGTGACTCGGATAACGATATGAGTACTCCGCCGGACATACTCAATGCAGCTATGACAGCAACTAACAACCTGTTGCCGCAAAAGTCAAGAGTCAAGTATGAGAAGGCTCTGTTTCTGAACGCATCTTAGAGCACTTATGATATGTGTGTAGATAAAGTAGTGTATGCAACTATACGTAATCAGGCATTCTCGGTCAGTCCATTTCTCATGCTAAATTAAAATTAAATTTAAAAAAATTAAATTTAAAATTAAATTAAATTAAATTAATTTAATTTACATGAATGTTTCCTTCGATATTTCCCATCACAAGTCTGTAGTTTTCACTTTTAAGTTCATCAAAATGCACTTATTATTTGACTTTTTAAGTCTTCGTAATTTTGGGCCTCTTCAACGTATACTCGCCGTTTCACCTCACCCCACAAAAAAAGTCACACGGGGTCAAATCTGTTGACCTGGCTGGTCATAACACTGGCATTTTCCAGGCGGGGCACACTTTGTTCACCGTTAGAGTTAACTCTATACATAAAGCATTTTATCACGCTCATATGATGCTCCAGTACATCATGGATCAAGCGCCGAGCGCCTACTTTACGTATCGAGTAAACGCTAACTTAATCGTTACTTGCCAACTCATGACACTTGCCTTTTTCTTTGGCTTGTTAATCTCGCAACTATACTTATATTTATACAATCATATTTTTTCAGTTGAATATTGAAATACAGTTGAAGATTGGGAAGATACTTCAGCGGAAAGAACCTAATGAAAATGTAACGGAACACGTTTCAAGAAAATGGTATTGAACTTGGTGACAAGAAACATTCATATATTTTTAATTAAGTATAATGTTTATGGAAATATACTATTTCATTTTCGACATTATTATGAGCTGTGTTTTGCCGAATAAATATTGTTACTGAATACAAGTGATGAAATGAAAGTGAGCATTTTCTACATGAGTGTCGGTGATCGAAACCGACAAGAGTTAAAGAGGTCTACATTTCAACACCAACATCAAACTATATTATGGCATAATATTATTATGCGAATGCATTATGCGAGAAAATATCTGCATATAGTACCAACCAGACTGGAGAGTGGGGTACAGTGAATAACGGTGCACGGTGAATATTTTGCATTTGCTTTATTTATCGCTTTAATAATCCGGTATTCTTTTTTTACGAATTTGCTCATCTGTGTGATACTAATATTGGAGTAACTAAATAACGGAAGATACTTTCAATTATACTTGAAAAGTCTTGTTCTTGTTTTTTTTTTACCTCAAACTAGGAACTGTTCTGTGATTTTTGATTGAAGAGGTAACTTTAGTTCACTTTTTTATAATGAAAATGATTTTAAAGCTATATGTAAATTATATACTTGTGCTGGAAAATGTGTCCTCTAAGGAATAGGTGGGACAATAAGGTATCTAGAAAATTACAAATAAAAATTACACCACTACAACATTTGTAAAAAAAGGGATCCACTGTACCCCACTCTCCCCTACTATGAAAATTCAGTCTTGCACTCGCGCAGAAAAGTATCACATTCTGTGGAGTGAAGTTCAGGTAGAGTTCTTATGAAAACTGTCACCACTCTTAGTAACCTCGTATGTCACTATTGAATCGGAACTGAGATACGTACGCACTATAGGAGTATCTTACAGTCCGTTGGCTCAACTGCTACTTTTATTCCTATGTAAAATAAGAGTGACAGCTGGTAACCACAGTTACCAAAAGCTATTGAGTGGCTATTATGGATCGAATATTCGCTGTGTCGAAAATCGTAGAAATAATGTATCCTAAAATCAAAATTAATGTTTCGATTGGACAATCGACGTATATTTGTGACCGAGATTGTCATCCCATAATCTCGGTCACAAATATACGTTGGCTCGACTGCTACCGGATCGAATATTCGCTGGGTCGAAAAGCGTATAAACGAGACCATAATTGTAATTGGTCACCGGCACAAACATCACACTTGTAAACAAAATGTAAAAATTGTCTCACTTATACTGTTTGGTTAGGTATTTTAAAAAGGTAAAAAATCTTGCACTATCTTTTTATTGAAAAATGCATTTAAAAATCCAAACTAGGTACTTAATGTATCGAAACAATGTAAATCACTGTATTCCTTTGTTATATAATGTATATTTGGTAAAACTTATTTTCTACTTGTAGTT
>JALPQI010026572.1:0-15485 GCA_025490895.1 Thaumatotibia leucotreta | reverse complement strand
TATTACTGACTACTGTGTTTAGTCCAAGTATAAGTTAATCCACAAAATAAAATCACTCCGATGTGTCAGATTTTTTAAAGAAAACTAGCCAAGTGAGAGTCGGACTCACGCACGACAGGTTCCGTATCATTTTAAATTTATCATTTAATTAAACATGTTTGTTGTATGGGAGCCCTCGATTATCTATTTTACTCTACGTTTTAGTATTTGTTGTTACAGCGGCAATACAAATACAGCATCTGTGAAAATTTCAACTTTCCAGCTATCACGGTTCACGTTATACAGCCTGGTGACAGACGTACAGACAGACAGACAGAGGAGCCAGCAATAGGGTCCCATTTTACCTTAAGGCACGGAACCCTTAAAAAACATTTCTTAGGACTTCTCGCACCTATCGACCTAGTCGCACGGTAAGCTTAATTAAGGCTTGTGATGTGGTTACCAAAACTACCCATCGTTTTTCCTTTTCGCTCATACCAAACAAATTTCACAACCAACAACTTTATCATCAAGTGAGAAAACATCGAGTTTGTAATTACTGAAGTAGTTCAAAGATAATCCGAGGGGATCCGGGAATGCAGCCAACAGCCAACTAATTAGCAAACTCATAGTTTCACTTTAATACAGATATTAGCGAGGATTGTTCATATTAAATGCATAATTATGCCCGCCTTCCGCGGTAGGTATTTGCAACAGTAGTAGCAATCAAAATAATCAAATCCTGTATTTAGTATCCTAGTGAAGTACTTCTGCGGTAACCAAGTAGTTAACTAAGTCCATACATTTTTGACACATGTAACCATTTAAGTCGAAGAAGAAATGTAAGTGGACACTTCGATCTTACAATAAAATTGGTCCTAAGCTAAGTCCCTACGCCACCTAACGGTTGTAAATTGACTGTTGCAAAACAATTGCCTAACTTTTAGCTTCTTTAAAATCATAATCAATGTATACATAATTATAGTATAAGGTATTCTATCTACCAAGCGTCAGTACAATCCAAAAAAACAACAAAATGAATATGGCTGATTTTCGTGAAATATCAATAATTCTGACTAAAAATGTATGTCAATTGTCAACTCAAGGTTTAAAGTTTTAAGTTCCTTCGTAATAAGTCCAAGTGTGTGGATTTATTTTATTTTCAAGCTATTCCACGAAATAGTCGCTATGAAGTCAAAGTCAATTTCTGCATTCAATTAGGCAAGTGCTAAACAAGCTCTTTTGAATCGATACACAATAGCAAGTTTCAAAAATATAATCTACATAGAAGACAGGATTATTAGGTCCTCAAACTCACTAAAACAGATAATTAATATAAATAAATAAATAAATATCTTGGGACATCTTAAACAAATCGACCTAGTCCCACGGTAAGCTCAATTAAGGCTTGTGATGTGGGTACCAGGCGACGACATATATAATAGATAGATACATATAGATACTTAAATACATAGACAGCCATGACCAAGGAACAAATATTTGTGATAAATAAATACACAAATAATGCCCTCTAACCCGGAACCTCCAGCTTCGTAGGCAGGGTCACTACCAACTAGGCTACGGAGGCTGACAAATTGTACCTATCCTCTCTAAACCAGACCACCATTTAAACATGACGGTAACCCGAAAAGCAAATAGGCTGCAGCAAATGACATAACCTCGAATTAAGCTTGCAAGATAGCGGCAGCAGGAATGCCACCGCAATGTTTGCGGAGGCATGCTGCGGCAGATTGGGATCCACATTGTCTAGGGCAGATCAATCTAGGTAACACATTGATTCAAGTTGCATGGAGAAGGCAAGGTGACACTATCCTAAATTGTGTATTACCTACGGCGCTCATCGCCTGCGCTATCGAACAGGTGGAATGAAATAGTACATTACGATATAAGTGCGAAAAAAATTAAGTTAGAAACGAGAGGAGATAAATTAAAGCACGACCGAAGGGAGTGCTTTAAATCGTCACGAGTTACGAATTTCCTTTTCGCACGTGTAGGTATCGTACGACGTTTTTCAGTACATATGGCACTCCAAAGATTTCGACCTGACATAAAATGAACCACTTCTCGCACGCGCGTAAAAAAAGCACCACCTGGGGCCCGTTTCTCAAAAGCTTGTAACTTGTAATACAAGTGAAAGTCTCTTTTTGACACTATTAATTAGATAAGGGGCCTATTTCTCGTACATTACAAGCCTTGTATTACAAGTGTGTATCCATGGCAACGTTGTTAAATCAATATTTTTCACAAGTTCTCGTTTCACGCAGCTATATAAATTATTACAAGAGTGGGGATACTACAGATTTTACAAGTGTCATAATTGAAAAATACAACTAAACGTCATGTACTAGTAGGCATTGAACAGTCATTTTGTTTCTCGAAGGTTGTATTATACACTTGTAGCTTGTGACTTGTCACAAAATAATGAAGAGTCTCGTTCGACTGCTAATTTGCGTTTATTTTAAGAATTGATCAATGTTAAAATGAAAATAATGTATTTTTAAGGTCTCAAATGTGTAAGTTTTAAACGCACTTCGTTAAAATCAGTAATATAATTTAATATTATATTATTTTGAGAAAAACAAAAAGTATACTGATTACTATGAAATTATTATTTTTGGCCCAGTATATTTTTAAATATTAGATGTCATATACCAAAGAAAAAATAATGAAATTTTCCAACGCCGGACGCACACAGAAACAAGATTGCAAATACCCGAGAAAGAAGAATAGGCATTTGTGTATGGGCCGTGTCCCATGAATGTATACCTACCTACGGTTGAGATATACCTCGTTTTAAAGCTCTTAATTAGGACATTATTTCATTGTATGGCACCAACACCCAAAGGCATACAGGGTTCATGCTATTTAAAAAAAAATGTGTTATAATTTATTATTGTTTTCACGAATTTTGGTTCCGCTACTCACTGATAGATTGTGCTGCCAAAAATAGCAATTGAAGAAATGACATGGAGAAATATGACAAGCCGATGAAACAAGGGTGACAAAAGCCTTTTTAAATAAAAAAGCAAACTTGACATAATGACATATGACGTGAATCAATCATTATATTGTCAAACAAAACCATATAAAATATGAAATTTATATTAACGTAATCAGTTATAATGAAAATGTATTATGTCTGAAAGATAAGATTATAATTATGATTTACATCCTTACGGTGAGTACATTTATACATATCTCAGTATATTTAGTATAAATGAATCGGTATAATATTAATTATTGTCGCCTGCCTCTCCTATTACTAGTAAATGCCCATAATCGCCTCGCTGGGCAAGTGGGTTGACGATCGCAGATGTGTCCACTATGATGATGGTGCTGCCCATCATCATCATCATCATCAGCCTATGATAGTCCACTGCTGGACGTAGGCCTCTCCTATTAATTATGCGTATAAACGCATTAGAAGGAAAATACCTATAATCGCCATGCTGGGCAAGCGGATGGGAGTCATCAATCTTCGATAAATAAATGGTCAGTGACACTTCAATCCCTTAGCCGACTCATACGACACCCACGGGAAGAGTTGGGTGGTGACAAAGTATTCTTATTGCCTTCATCGGCATCACACACGCTTAGGGCATTTTATTATAAAAATACTTTTACAGATATCAGTGTAGCCATGTATTTACGTAATATTAGTAATTCAAAATGCTGTCATAATACAGCAGAATAAAATAACGAGCACAATGTACTACATAACTGCTCGTATGATTAAAACATATCACGTGAAATACTTTAGGGCGTCGTACTCACTGCCAATAGGGTAATTCTAGATAACTAAGTAATCGTTTACATGATTGTAAAGTAAGTGTAAGTCATGGTAATGCTATCAAATAGGATGGATATCAGAGTAAGTAGCTCCATATTCCAGGATTTTGATATAATAGTGATGAAAATGTAGTTGGTTGGTAGGACCTAGGCATCTTACATCTTGACTTTTTTATTATTACGGTGGCGAATAAGCATACAAGCCTTCTGATGGCAAGCAGCTGCTGTAGCCAGAGGTGTCACAAGCGTATCGACGACGATGACAAATGGGACAGAAGATACGACAATTCCTCCATCGCCGACACAGTGCATCCTCATCATGGAGTTCTGACTGCTTGAATCACCAACTAGACAACACAATGACTCTAGTTCAATTTGGCTGTGGTTTCTGTAAAGTATATTATTTAGTTTAGTAATATTCATTAGAATGTAAAGGAAGGGGTAAAGGCAGTCAAAACTAGTGTTATAATTTTGTTATCATATTGATAGGAAGGTCTTTTAAAAAGTAAAGAACTTCATATGTTAAATAATACACATAGTTGTACTTAGGACCTAATGTTGTCTGCCAGTTTGTCTTTCCAGCTATGAAAAGCTATGATCAGATTTTTTTGATAGCCTTAAGAAAAGAAGGAAGGTATGTGATCCCTCATTTAGTGACCTGTGTATATATGGTATGCTATTTATTTAGGTTCATGCTTAATGCCTTAGGTTTTCTATATGAATAGGTTTGTTCTATGGCACCATGCCCGAATAATTATCTAAATATTCCCGAATAACCATCAATCTAATTATCTAATTAATTATAGGAAATAAGATTGTGAGCTATTATTATGCTACATGTACATAAGATAGTTCAGACTTCACACTCCACAATGGTGAGAAGTATCTAATAACGGCATCCTGTTAAAATACTTAAAATAAGTAGTAGTAGTTTATAAATACAAATGTCCAATGCCAGTGAATAGGTTCTAAGGTTTTATTGGCATCGTGGCCTCCTTCGATTCTCATCATCATCGTCAGGCTATCACAAATCCACTGCTGGACGTAGGCCTCTCCCATTAGCGTATTGACGCATTAGGAGGTAAATACCCATAATCGCCACGCTGGGCAAGCGGATTGGCGATCGCATTAATGTGTCCACTGTGATGACGCTGCTGTCCATCATCAATCTTCTATCAATGAATGGTCCGTGACACTTCAATCCGTTAGTCGGCTCTTACGACACCCACGGAAAGAGTTGGGGTGGTGACAAATTTATTCTTATTGCCGTCATCACATGGCAACCGTAACCACATTGCGAATTCGATTCGATACTAGTACCTACATAAATACTTCTGAAAGGACTAATTTATTAAGTTTTCTTATCTCATCTTTCTATATATAAGTGATTTGTAACCTACCTAGGCCGAGGTGTAAAATAAATAAATAAATATGTTGGGACATCTTACACAAATCGACTTAACGTAACGGAATAATGTCTTATTTATGTCAGGTTCATTATGCATCCCCATGTTCTTGTATTCGAAAATAATACCTACTAAAACATAAACTAGATTATGAATGACTGAAGCCCAATGTTTTTCAAGTGATTTTATTGTAGATGGCAAAGAATGTGTGTAGGTATAAGTATGTATGTGTCATCATCATCATCATCAGCCTATGATAGTCCACTGCTGGACATAGGCCTCTCCTATTAACTATGCGTATAAACGCATTAGGAGGCAAATACCCATAATCACCACGCTGGGCAAGCGGATTGGCGATCGCAGGAATGTGTCCACTATGATGACGCTGCTCACTGCTGCCCATCATCAATCTCGTATAAAATAATGGTCAGTGACACTTCAATCCCTTAGTCGACTCTTACGACACCCACAGGAGGAGTTGGGGTGGTGACAAATGTATTCTTATTGCCGTCACCACATGGCCAATGTATGTGTATAGGTACTTTATTTGATTTAACACTATAAACCTCCAGCTTCTCAGGCAATATTACTAGGTATTACAGAGTAGAATATTGCTACACATAAATCCAACACCGTTTAATTTATGATAGATATAGTATGAATTTTCAATTTAAGTTACTATACCAAAAACGAAGTAGAAGTACCAATTTACGGTCAATGCATCATCATTTTCTTGAGCGTTGTAGGCACATTTGCCGTAAACCCGAAACCTTCTGTAATTTTAGTAGTCCTAATATGCTAAGCAGTGGAACATGAAAAACAAAGACCGTATTCGCTTGGTACTAGATAGGTATGATTTTATGCCATCAATGTCATACATCCGTCCTTTTCCCAGTTCTAAAAATACATATCTATGCATATATTATGTTATGGTATACCTATGTGCCGGTCCGTCCGTCTGTCCTTACCGAGGCGGTTTCTAATTAATTCTAAAGGACTCGTGAACGAAATCGCTCTTTGAAAGTATCTTAATTATTTTGAAATCTTCTATAAACTTCCCCATTTCCAATAATACAAGAATTTACATGTAACCTGTACATTATATTCATAGGTACACTTGAACAAAGTTACTAGATTTTGATTGTTTTTATGATGAGTCATTTGAGTAATTTCGCTGTGATTATTATACTACTTATCACGCATCTTCTACAATGACCATAATGACAATGTATTTATGTTTCAATTATTGCAATAGTAAAGGGCATTTACCATTTAAAATGCCGATTCATTTGTATAATTTTATATTATAAAATTAAACTCAAGTATAGTCTAGTTAGTATATTATGTATAAATCAGCCTAGTCTTAAGTTACTAAGATATTATTTACTTTTTACATGCACATCGAAGAGCAAATGCAATTAATCAATCAACAATGGTGAACTACATTCAAGGCAAGATGAGATAGATATGAAAAGGACAGTGGAATACCAAGAACAAGAACTTTAATTATGATGAAGAATAGCTCCTCCAAGAAAGGTGGTAGGTATACATCCTTGGTATTGAAAAATTGGTAAACGGTGTCCGTGCTTAGATTAGCCTTGAATATAAGATTCTATTAAATAGTATGTACTCGTAAGTAATGTAAACAAAAATTATATAATGCATCAATCTGTGTGTTCTATAAATATGCATCAAGGCAACTTGCCTTTTTTAATCTAAATATTTCGTTAAGGTATCTTACGAAAGTATAACCACAGGTAAACGTGCGTACCTATGAAGTATAGTGTAAAATAGTCTTCATACCTACTGCGTAAAATAGTCAAAATATAAATGAACGTCATAAAGCATTCATACACTAAAAATCTACCGAGTTTCACGGTAAGCTCCATTAAGGCTTGGGTTTTGTGTACTAATTAAAGGAGGATATGTATATTTGGTATATATGTATTAGATACTTAAATACGTAGAAAATAACCATGACTGAGGAACCAATATTTTTGTAATAAATACTACTTACGCGAAGAGATGCACCCTCCGGGATTTGAACCTCGCTTCGCAAGCAGGGTGACTACTGATTATCGACTAAATTATGATTTACGAAGGCCGTCATGTAATGTCTGTAACAAAAGTATACAAGTGCTATCTTTTCATCATCATCAGCCAATTGACGTCCACTGCTGGACATAGGCCTCCCCCAGTTTTTGGGGGGGGTTTTGCCATAATCGCCACGCTTGGCAGGCGGGTTGGCGATCGTAGTTTTTGTACACCGCATTACAGGGATGCTGCTGCCCATCCACCGGTGGTTTTGGACGTAGTTTAACGACATACCCGGGTCGAGTGCTATCTTTTATCATGTATAAATAAAACGATCGTTTTACATTTAATTTTATTACAACGGAAACCATTGTCGATTCGCGCATATTTTTAGTTTTATCTTTGAAAATCGTAATAGAAAAGAGATCTCTATATTGTGTACGGGTATAAATAAATAATTTTATTTATATTCTATTCGTTTCTGTTGTGTTTGCAGGGAAGTGAAGTCCACCTAGAAGAGCTCCGAGGCGTATTGTCTTGTCGTGTCTTCACCCAGAATCTGTTTTGTCATGACGTATGATGTCAAAGTGATTCTCCCACTGGGAAATTAGTTATTAATTCGTTATTCATTAGTCGAGCTTTTGGCGGCAAGTCACTTTCAGGCTAGAGAAAAATATAATTGAAAAACGTAGTGGTTATGGTAACTATTATATGTATTTATAGAACTGAGGGAAATGTTCAAGCTATAGCTGTAGGTATATTATTAAAGGGGTGAAAATTCAAATAAAAACATTTCCTGAATTATGGTATAAAGTTCTTGTGGAATTTTCTCCGATTTTCTGATAGCGAAGAAACTGTGCTGAATATATGCACATATGTTTTATTTAAAATACTTTTTAATTGGTTAAACAATCAAGTCAGGATCTAATTAGCATTTGGAGAAATCAAGCGATCTTTTGAAGTTTCTTATGCATTTCGTTTGCGGCTGTCATACATGTGGATTATGTTATTTACTTACACCAATATTTTACAAGTCGAAAGGCCCAAAGTAATAAATAAGGCTTAGATTGTGCGAATGCGTGACGATATTGTGTGTGTGTGTGGATAGACGATATATTTCTATAATAGATAGGTACAATATACATCATCATCATCATCATCATCAGCCTATGTTAGTCCACTGCTGGACGTAGGCCTCTCCTATTAACTATGCGTATAGACGCATTAGGAGGTAAATGCCCATAATCGCCACGCTGGGCAAGCGGATTGGCAATCGCAGTAATGTGTCCACTATGATGACGCTGCTGCCCATCATCAATCTTGTAAAATGGTCAGTGACACTTCAATCCCTTAGTCGACTCTTACGACACCCGCAGGAGGAGTTGGGGTGGTGACAAATGTATTCTTACTGCCGTCACCACACGGCGGAATAAAGGAATGTCTCCTTTAAGTAAAATGAGCTAGCTTAAGGATTTAAAGTAGTTTTCTTCCAGGGCCTGAGTTTAATTTCTACACTGTATATACTAATATATAGGTACTGAAATAGGAAGATATACTTATATTGAAATAACTAGAAAACAACCATGACCAAGGAAAAAATACTCTTCGCCGGGATTCGAATCTTTAACCTCCAGTTTCGTAGGCATAGTCAATGCTAGCTAGGTTATGGATGCTACAAGTAGAGTTTCCAGTGTCTATAGCAGACTATCAGCAGTAAAGGAAGTCGCCCGTAGGTGCATGAGCTGACGATATTTAAGTATTTACTCGTAGAAGGTGCGCTATATGACTATCTTACATTAATTTAAGCGATGGCGGGTTCGTTGGGAAATCCTAGAATTTTGGGAACTTATAAACGGATTTTTTTAATCAGTTAAATTCCTCAAGTATTGAGAAATTGCGTTCATTCTTGAAATCCACGTTTACATAGATGTTTAGTACGTTCATGTACATATCAAGCGTATTCATATAAATATTACATTTTTATCAAGTAAAGGGTAAAGAGGTGGGAGATGAATACCTTACAGACAACTAAAGTCAAATTAACATTCTCTATCTATTAATGGTGATGGTTTCCTGCTGCGTAACATAACCAAAACTCTACGGGCATACAATGGGGGGCCCACCGAGACTTCTGTTGACTTTTGCTATCGACATAGAGACATAGGGTCGGCAAAACGTATGTGACATCACTGAAGATGCCCACGTTTATAAGCTGCAGTAGCTGTTTACCATCAGGTTACTTGTTTGTCATAGTGTAATCTAATATAACAAACGATGAACTGCTGATGACAACGGAACAATCACAAAATATGATACATTTATATTAACCTTATTTGATTTCCGTATAATCTTGTAGCCTTTTGGGATCATAATTACAACGGAGCCGGTTTAATTCTTGTGATTAAAGATTGAAACAGACATTATTGTATAATATATTAAAGACCGTATTGTTATTTATAAATACAAATTCAACCTGGTCTAACTCTTGAAATATGTATTATTTTGCGTTTCTATGTTCTGAGTGTATGGCGTGTAGATATTTTTGAGTGTTATGTGATATATGGCTACTTTCCAAATTATTTCTTTTAGGGTCTTTATGATGCTTTCAATATTGCCTATCAAACGTATTTCGGACAAACCTATTCAGCTGAATGTAAGACTATTTCAGCGACTGCATGGTACTATTTTTAGAAACAATAAGGCAAGATGCTGCCCAAGTATATTATCTAAACGGTGTCTTCATGATTCCCCAATCAAGCATACGCAAATTAAATGTGGTGGATTTAATGTTTTACTTAAAATGGGATTTTTGCACAACGATTTAGATGTCCTTCACTTTCTTATGCGTATAAGAACAGTAAAACAGCTATAAGAATCAGCCACACATAAAAGCCTTAATGAAACACCATGGGCTTGATCCATCGTTGGAACAGATGGTTATAAATGCTCCATGATTATTATATTGGATGTCAAAGTCAGAATACACGTAAGCTACATACCATATTCTCTTTAAAGTATCCTTTCACAAATTCAGGACATTTTTTTTGTGAAATTTAAGTGCTATGAAAATACCTAAATGTTTGACATTACGAAGCACGTGAAAGCGCGTCTTTCATAGTACGATTTCTTTGTGTGTGATGTCGTCTTTTTCGCAAACCGAAATTTTTTTTGCAGTATTTGTCCGAAATATTTTTTATTACTCGGGAGGATTGGGTTAGTTGTGTCTAATCCAGATGTTTCACGTCGAGTTTCTAGGATGAAATGTGTACCTTATTAAAGCAGTAATTAGACACATGTATGTTTTTTATGTAAAAATGTAATATAAAAAAAATACGGCCAAGTAAAGTTGTATTTATAAATAACGATACAGTCCTTATAACTAGGTACCTACTACTTTTTCATATTTAAGAGAATTACATATTCCGTTTTCTGTTGTTTCCTTGAATATTTAAGTTATATGTAATAAAATGAATAGGTATTACAGATTATAAATATACGTTACATTACATCTTACACAAGATAGGGCTAAAAAATACACCAAAAGTTCGAACCCAATCGAGCAAATGTACCTAAGCCATACGTAAAAGTGTGAGAATCGCTTTGACAGGTGACATCATGGCACCTAAAGGTGTTCTTGGCGTTGCAAGCACCTAGTGACACGTTTAGTTGTTCTTGGTGTTCAAGTGAAGATTATTTCGATACGGTAATTATTTATACAATTAAGTACATTAGTATATAGTAGAAATAGTAAACATTTGAATATTATATTGCATAAGCCAACAATTATGTAACATCTCTTTCTTTCACACGTAGACAGAAACAGACGACTATGGCGGCTCTGATTGGCCGGCCAATATTTAGGGACGAAATTATGTTGTAAGTCGGCTCTGCTTTTAGTAGTGTTAAAGTGTGTAAGAGCATCTAATTATATGAATACATTACTATTTATTCTATGTAAATATAAAATCCGTCAATAAGGGACCTTTGAAGTTTCCATCGGATTGTCTATGTTATTATTTGTCTGTCAAGTCTTATCATGTATTGAAATGGTTTTTGTTTAAGGCGAGGTAAGCGTAAAATTCCCGTTTGTTTTTTTCAGTTTTCTCAATAATACTACTTCCTTATGAAGTAAAACTTATATATGTTACATTTGAGAACTTGATCTATCGCGCATTGATTAGTATTAAGTATTTAAACAAACTTCGCCCTATAAAAAACGATCGCAAACATAGGTCTACTCTCTGCATGAAAACTCATTTTGCTAAGAAACTACATAACTTTACCAAGAAAAAAATATATCAGAAGAAACGTCAAAGTCTGTGTCAACGATTAACAAGAAGAAATCATTAATATTGTAAGAATTATATTTCATCTTACAAAATATGTGAAATTATTCTCCCGGATCGCTCCTGCTGTCATCTTTCAGTCCCAATCGGGACCTGTTGGAGGGAGGACGTACGTCAATTTTGCGCACCGCTGTCGTCAACCAAACTATCTTTAAGATTGGTGTGATAACACATAAAAAAATGTTATCATCACTGGGGCTTCGGAGACTGAATAAACATAAGTGGTGAGTGACTAAATTAATAGAAATATGTTATTCAATATATTAAACCAAAACAATAACAAACATATTACACAGTATAGATAAAAACAGTAGGATGACTACTGGTGATAAGACCATGACACATTTTGACATGACGAAAATAGTGAAATAATTAAGAATGGTACCTACTCGTATCTATTAAAAATAGGATTTTATATCCATAATAGTTCGTTATCATCCAATAAAATTTTAAAAACACAATTTATTTTGAATTCGAATTATTTTATGAAATGTTTTGCAAGCAGTCGCACTATATTGATTTAAACTTTCACGACTATCACTCATATTTTAAATACAAACGGGTCCTAATCGCGTAAACTTACGTTTAATTATATCCTGATGTTACACCCGTGGTCGCAGGCAGACATGAGTATCAATAAAATACTACTAATAATATACTATCAATTAAAAAAAATATGGAAAATAATGCGGATTGTTACGAAACATACCGAGAATTAGTACATTTCGATTCAAGTGCGAAAAAAATTAAGTACTAAAGGAGTGGAGATAAATTAAAGCACGACCGAAGGGAGTGCTTTAAATCGACACGAGTTACGAATTTCGTTTCCGCACGTGTATCGTACGACGTTTTTCAGTACATATGGCCCTCCGAAGATTTCGACCTGACGTAAAATGAACCACTTCTCGCAAAAGGGCGTAAAAATGCGCAATCTGTACTGAGAAAAAAGCTTGTCATAAAAAAATGAATGGAAAAATATACGAATGACTAAAGTTGCTATAGGGAATGGCGCCCACTATGTTACATTTGCATGAAGGGTAAATTAATAAAAAAATTTAAAAATTGAAAATTTTACTTGATAAATTTGATCTATTATCTATACCAATGATATGGTACATATTTATTGTAACGGTGAAAAAGTAACCCTGTATAATAACACAGATAAACTTGACCATGTACAGTGATCGTACCAATAATGTTGATGACATTAAATCACCTATAGAATGTTTTCAAAAAATATTTTTACTAAAACGAAAGTGTCATTTGAAATAAGTAAGTTGAGTACATAATGCCGTTCTTTTACTAATGTTTTAAAATACACAATTCGAATTTACAAGAATATTGTTATAATTTACCCTTTTTGGAGATACGTGACAAAAACATGTACGTGCTGTGATCAAAACATACTAAACATAGAACCAACATTCAAATGCATTTTGGAGATAACACAATATATCAGAAATATAGAGCCAAAGAAAACGCAAATAGTATTAAAGACTGTATCGTTTATTATAAATACAAGTTTAACCTGGTGTAACTTTTGAAATATGTATTTTTTTGCGTTTCTATGTTCTGAGTGTATGGTTTGTACGTAATGTATGGCTACTTTCCAAATTGTTTCTTTTAGGGGCTTTATCGTGCTTAAAATATTGCCTATCAAACGTATTTCGGACAAACCTATACAGCTGAATGTAAGACTATTTCAGCGACACCATGGTACTATTTTAAGAAGCAATAGGTCAAGATGCTACCCGAGTATATTATCTAAACGGAGTCTTCATGATTCCCCAATCAGGCATACACAAATAAAATGTGGTGGATTATATGTTTTACATAAAATCGGATTTTTACACAACGTTTTAGATGCCCTTCACTTTCTTATGCGTGCGAGAACAGCGAAGCAGCTATAAGAATCAGCCATACATAAAATCCTTAATGAAACACCACGGGCTTGATCCATAGTTAGAACAGGTAGATATAAATGCTCCATGACAGTTATATTAGATGTCAAAGTATAAATACACGTAAGCTACATACCATATTCTCTTTAAAGCTATGGCAATATCTAAATGTTTGACATTACAAAGCACATGAAAGCGTGTCTTTCAAAGAACAGTCAGCAGCAGATATACCTGAGCGGGCAAGGTGTCCAAGAAGTCATGTACACTTAAATCGTCAGAAAAATATGAACATCTAAGTTATCATTTTCACATACGCTTTCAGTTCGTCACATATATCTTGACCAAGGAGGTTGGAACTCTTAGGGCGCCTATAGAGAGACGGCGTGACAGACAAAACCCGTGCCGCGGATATGCGTTTTACGCATATGCGCTGTCAGTACCTCTCGGGACGTCATGGGTATATAAACTATAAAAATATACCAAGAATGCCACATTGCTCTGTAATCTGGTGCAGGAACCAGTCTACGTACGTTAATAAACAAAATTCAAACGTTTCCTATCACAGGTAAGTAAAAAAAGTTATATTAAATTCAATATAAAATTAGTATGGGCGAGAGACATAGTGAAGAGACACGACGCTGAATTTGTTATCGATAGTCTATGTAAACTCTTACAACTAAACGGTGTTAGTAGAAATTCAAAATTTGTTCCCGAGTTACGGATGTTCCTATGTATCATCATCATCATCAGCCTATGATAGTCCACTGCTGGACGTAGGCCTCTCCTATTAACTATGCGTATAGACGCATTAGGAGGTAAATGCCCATAATCGCCACGCTGGGCAAGCGGATTGGCGATCGCAGTAATGTGTCTACTATGATGTTGATGACGCTGCTGCCCATCACCAATCGTTTATTAAATAATGGTAAGTGACACTTCAATCCCTTAGTCGACTCTTACGACACCCGCAGGAGGAGTTGGGGTGGTGACAAATGTATTCTTACTGCCGTCACCACACAGCTATGTATAAGTAAGTATAATTATGTGTATTTCTCTATTTAAGTACATATATTGTTAGCGGCATTCGGAACGGGGCCTCACGATGACAGTTCACCTGTCATCCGAGCGAGCTGGCAGAATCGAACTTCCCGCGTAATCAATGGCGTCGGTCGGATTTGCTCTCGTGTATTTAATTAGGAATAAAGTGTTATCCAAAGACTCGGTGCTTTTACTCTATCAGTTTCAGAAGTGAGATTATTGATAATCATGCTCACAAAATAATTTGGCCGTAAAGGAAGATTTTCGTATGAAAATACAACCTAGTGATAGTGTCACCACGGACGCGTACCTACTCGTTGATATCAATCACTGAGTTTTTGGATAGCCACTAGTATTCAATTGCTTAATTCAATTGTGATATAAAGTACGGTGAGATGAAAAGATCGTGAAAATGCCTACTGGTGTATTGAGAAGTGATATGATAAGAAATCGACAGTGTTGGTAATAATAATACGGCCGGTAAATAAGTTATCACATCTGAGGCAATTCAGCTGTAATCGTGACTACCGGTAATATTCTACACTATTCTACAGTTTGGCAATAGTGCCTGAGTACAGGTATTGTGCTGGAATAGTTTTGGTAAGACAATGTGTTACATATACCTAGGCTACCTAGCCTTGACAAGAAGTAAGTCATTTGCAATGAATTCTTATTTGAATCCACTTAAAAGTCCTGTAGATGTATAATTAGAACCTAGTGGTTGGTTTACATAAGATACGACTGTGTCTTCACATGTTTTATTTGAATGTAAAGACAAAATAAGTGAAGAAATTGTTGCAACTTAGGTAGTACCTAGTGTACCTACCTGTACCTAGTAATCCTAGTATACCTATGTTCTATGAAAGTAGGCTTTGTGTGGTTGTTTGTTTGTTGTGAGTTACAGAATATAAACAATCAGCAACATCACATCATGAAAACAATCTGGTGTATGTTACAATTAGAATGGAATG
>JALPQI010026571.1:0-11137 GCA_025490895.1 Thaumatotibia leucotreta | reverse complement strand
TTAACACCTACTTAGAGAGTAGAGTGAGCCTAGAGGCAAGGAAAATAATCGTGCTGTGAAAAGAATTATCTTACTAGGCGTCTCCAGGTGTTTCAATCCATGTAAATAAACGAGAAAAAGTTACCCGAGGCATTATCTAGTCAGTGTTTTTATTTTCCCAGTACGAATTTTCTTTGAATTTTACGGTGTAGTATGATTAGATAGAAGCAATCCTAAATGGTCCCTTATCTCTCAAGAAGAGCAATCTAGATACATGTCGTTACAATAGACTTAATAGGTAAAATATTGTAAAAGTACCCAAGTATTTTATACACAGTGAAATTTTAATGGTTGTTCTCCGTTTAAGACGACACTGAATAAGCACTGAAACTGGCTTAAACGGACCTGTATGCATGATTGGTATGTCAGTATGTTGCCGCGAGATTGATTTTCCATCTTTTACTGACTATATGAATAAAAGAGGGATGGATAGTCTTATCTCGCGGCGACATATTGTCGCACTAATCCTGTGCTAAGCCTACTGTACTTATATGAAGTACCTTGTATGTATATGAAGGGTCAATGGAAAGAACATGTCTATTCCATATACACATGCTTTGATTTTTGTCGTAAACTCTATTGCTATGTAAAATAAGAGTGGTGACATGTAGCTACTCAAGCCCTACCAGCATGAAGCATGTCAGTGGTTGAAATTCAGCGCGAATTTGCAAAAGTAAAAGTAAGGTTATATTTCCTTCTAACATTTGAAATGACTAGACATGTTCTTTATATGGACCCTTTATATCTTGGTTTCCAAATCAGTTACTAGTTTATTTTAATTTGGTTCAGTTATTTCTATATATTTTTAAATGTATATGACGAAATTTTTTCACACCTAATCTACACCTTTAATCACTAGCCGCAGACACATGTATCATTATTAAAAAAAAAAACCTTATTGTGTTGAAGCTCGTAAATTATGGGCAAAAAAGGATGCGAAATAGAGACCGGAGTGTCACAGATGTGGGTGCGATTTTCCAATCTTACTGAAAATTTCCTTTTGGGACTATTCCCCATACTGTGTTGGGTAAGTTACCGGGGACGACCCATCACTAGATGTAATTTCCCAATCTTACTATGGGGAAAGTTTCCATTTGGGAATATTCCCCGTACTGTGTTGGGTAAGTTACCGGGAACGACCCATCACTAGATGTAATTTCCCAATCTTACTATGGGGAAAGTTTCCATTTGGGAATATTCCCCATACTGTGTTGGGTAAGTTGCCGGGAACGACCCATCACTAGATGTAATTTCCCAATTTTACTATGGGGAAAGTTTCCATTTGGGAATATTCCCCATACTGTGTTGGGTCAGTTACCGGGAACGACCCATCACTAGATGTGACACATGTTTCAGCTAGGCTTAGGGATCCGTACAACTTATAAACATTCAAATTATTAAAGTAGTATTCTAATCAAGTATTCGTATGTTTTGGTCATTAGTCATTAGTGAACATGAGTAACTTTAATTTATTGTAAAAAGTAAACGTTTTCTTGTTTCCTGTATCGCTCCGTGGATTTCTGAGCATTGTGTAGCAACAGTTCTGTGTTTCCATCTTACTCTACGTGACGCTACGTCTTACTATGGTGTCACTGTCAATCGAAGGCCTAGGAATGAGTTATTCTAATAAATGCGACCACCGAAAGTTAGAGGAAGTAAAATGTACCTATAAACCATTTTCTTTATTCTTTAAAGTTAAATCAATAAACTATTATCATTAAGTAGTAGTGTTAATTTATTGTCTGGCTATTATGATTTTAGTCAGTTGTAACCCAACCACGGAAATTGTTTTCAGTTCGGCCAGATTTTTTTTTAATTTTGATTTATTCATTATCGAAAAAGTAAATGAATACTTAGGTATACTCGTATTAGAGTGATTGGAATTTGGAATTAAGATGTACATTCAATGGGCTGTTAGTAAGAGTTTATGCCCAGTGTCTTAGTCCCAAGGTCCCAACTGTGATAAGAGGTATTTTTGATACAAAATAATTTATACATTTTCTAAAATTACTTCATAGTAATATACGTATATAAAAATCGCTTAATTTACAAACAATCCCTATGTTTTATTGGTTAGGGTCAGATATATTACCTACTTGAAAAAATTTGCTACACATTATTGTTATTGTATGTTTTGTAGATCACGAAAAGCTTAGCTTAGCTACCCAACTAATTTATAAAATGTATTTATTTACATAAAAATATTAGATCCGAGGATCTAATTACCAAATTAAAATTTTTACCAAAGAAAAATACCCATACCAATCGTCAGTAGAATCTAAAAAAACCGGCCAAGTGCGAGTCGGACTCGCGCGCAAAGGGTTCCGTACCATTATCAATTTATTATTAAAAAAATACAGTGAAATCAACCTACCTCAAAAACTATAGGAGATAATTTAATCAAACCAAAAATCATTGATAGAGTTTATTAATGTGCATAACATATATTTTTTTCAGAATTTTATATTGCGTAGTTTAAAAAATAGAGGGGGGGGGGACACATTTTTCAGACTTTGAGAGCTGATATCTCGAAAACGATTTGCTTAAATAAAAATTTGATGTATAAACCTTCATATCATTTTCAAAGACCTTTCTATTAATACCCCACACGCTTATGTACAACTAGAAAAAAAAATTTATCCCTCAGTTACATGTATGGAGGGCCCCCACCCCAATGGTTTTTTTTACAATTTAGTATCATAATCCTATAGCGGTTCATACAACACATATCCTTACCAAATTTCGTTACTGTAGCATTTATAGTTTCCGAGTAAATCGGCTGTGACAGACGGACAGACGGACAGACGGACAGACGGACATGACGAATCTATAAGGGTTCCGTTTTTGCCATTTTGGCTACGGAACCCTAAAAAGATGTAAACACATGGCTGACTTTCCATAGCATCTTTGAAACATATCGTGAAACACGTTCGCAGAAATGTTTCTACGATAATACTAATAAATATCAATAATTCTAACTAAAAATGTTATTGAACTCAAGGTTTAAAATTTTAAATCCTTAATAAAACCAAGAATGTGATTATGGAATAATACAAGTTATGTTATGTATGTTATGTTTTTTTTTACTTTTTTTTTATTATTGACGGTCGGTATAGTTTAACAACGTCCGAGGTGGGATTGGAACCCAGTCGGCCACGCGGCCTTAGCAGTGTTTTTTTTTCTCCTTTAATAGCTGGAGAGCCAGTGAACCCTGAGAGTAACGGTCTTCCTGTAAGGTTAGAAATTTGTATACTAACGGTTTATGGAATTCTAAGAGCAATAGCCATGACCTGGCAGGCGTCAGCCCTGCACGTCATCAGGCCCTTTATTTTTTGAACTGTTAAGTAAATTGGATTTCAAAACTTGTTTCTGTAAGTTTGAAAAATTTATAGGATAAAGTTAATTTATTGTACATCTTAAAAAAAAATTGACAGGCGATTACAATAAGCAGAAGTATATGACAGGTCAATTAGAAAATACACAGTTGATGAGGTAAAATAAACTTCATCCTGTATACTCGAAAATTTTATATGTCCTCAAATAAACGTCTCAGAGTAAGTATGTACAATGCCAGGTGGTTTTAAACAGCATAAGACCTTGCCAGGCGAGGGGACAGTTAAGTAAATTGGGTTTCAAAACTTGTTTCTGTAAGTTTGAAAATTTAATAGGATAAAGTTTATTTATTGTACATCTTAAAAATAAATTGACAGGCGATAACAATAAGCAGAAGTATATGACAGATCGAATAGAAAACGCACAGTTGATGAGGTAAAATAAACTTCATCCTGTATACTCGAAATTTTTATATGTCTTCAAATAAACGCCTCAGAGTAAGTATGTACAATGCCAGGCGGTTTTGAACAGCATAAGACCTTGCCAGGCGAGGGGACAGTTAAGTAAATTGGGTTTCTTAACTTGTTTCTGTAAGTTTGAAAATTCAATAGGATAAAGTTAATTTATTGTACATCTTAAAAAAAAAATGACAGGCGATTACAATAAGCAGAAGTATATGACAGATCAATTAGAAAATGCACAGTTGATGAGGTAAAATAAACTTCATCCTGTATACTCGAAATTTTTACATGTCTTCAAATAAACTTCTCAGAGTAAGTATGTACAATGCCAGGCGGTTTTGAACAGCATAAGACCTTGCCAGGCGAGGGGACAGTTGCACCTCTCAATCGCACGCCCTTAGCAACTACTCTACTACTACTAGCGACTAACTAGCGATTACTCGCCTGTATTTTTTTTTAAGATGTAAATACAATAAATAAACTTTATCTATTAAATTTTCAAACTTACAGAAACAAGTTTTGAAACCCAATTTACTTAACTGTCCCCTCGCCTGGCAAGGTCTTATGCAAAACCGCCTGGCATTGCACATACTTACTCCGAGACGTTTATTTGAAGACATATAAAAATTTCGAGTATACAGGATGAAGTTTATTTTACCTCATCAACTGTGCGTTTTCTATTCGATCTGTCATATACTTCTGCTTATTGTAATCGCCTGTCAATTTATTTTTAAGATGTACAATAAATAAACTTTATCCTATTAAATTTTCAAACTTACAGAAACAAGTTTTGAAACCCAATTTACTTAACTGTCCCCTCGCCTGGCAAGGTCTTATGCTGTTCAAAACCGCCTGGCATTGCACATACTTACTCCGAGACGTTTATTTGAAGACATATAAAAATTTCGAGTATACAGGATGAAGTTTATTTTATCTCATCAACTGTGCATTTTCTAATTGACCTGTCATATACTTCTGCTTATTGTAATCGCCTGTCAATTTATTTTTAAGATGTACAATAAATAAACTTTATCCTATTAAATTTTCAAACTTACAGAAACAAGTTTTGAAACCCAATTTACTTAACTGTCCCCTCGCCTGGCAAGGTCTTATGATGTTCAAAACCGCCTGGCATTGCACATACTTACTCCGAGACGTTTATTTGAAGACATATAAAAATTTCGAGTATACAGGATGAAGTTTATTTTACCTCATCAACTGTGCATTTTCTAATTGACCTGTCATATACTTCTACTTATTGTAATCGCCTGTCAATTTATTTTTAAGATGTACAATAAATAAACTTTATCCTATTAAATTTTCAAACTTACAGAA
Organism: Thaumatotibia leucotreta; assembly: GCA_025490895.1. Taxonomy (NCBI): domain Eukaryota; kingdom Metazoa; phylum Arthropoda; class Insecta; order Lepidoptera; family Tortricidae; genus Thaumatotibia; species Thaumatotibia leucotreta. The sequence continues at coordinate 5,969 of JALPQI010026571.1, read as the reverse complement.
ACAAGTTTTGAAACCCAATTTACTTAACTGTCCCCTCGCCTGGCAAGGTCTTATGCTGTTCAAAACCGCCTGGCATTGCACATACTTACTCCGAGACGTTTATTTGAAGACATATAAAAATTTCGAGTATACAGGATGAAGTTTATTTTACCTCATCAACTGTGCATTTTCTAATTGACCTGTCATATACTTCTGCTTATTGTAATCGCCTGTCAATTTTTTTTTAAGATGTACAATAAATTAACTATATCCTATAAATTTTTCAAACTTACAGAAACTAGTTTTGAAATCCAATTTACTTAACAGTTCAAAAAATAAAGGGCCCGATGACGTGCAGGGCTGACGCCTGCCAGGTCATGGCTATTGCTCTTAGAATTCCATAAACCGTTAGTATACAAATTTCTAACCTTACAGGAAGACCGTTACTCTCAGGGTTCACTGGCTCTTGGACTATAATAATACCTATGAAATAGTTAGATGCAAAGTGCTTTAGTAGATTTGAAAAAGATCCGACAGTGTTTCATGGCGGAAATAATAATACTCTCGGGGCCAGTGGTGTAGGGTTAGAACAGCATCGTTTTAGAGGGTTGTAAAGGAACTGGTGGCGAGTCTCTCATCATCGTGATTACAAACACTCATTATACAAAAATAATAAAATTTATTAAAAATAAAACTAATGTAGGCAAATATATTGACGGTCCTGCATGTTAAGTTTCCTGTTTTATTATTAACAAATTTACAGGGAGAATTGTTCGTGATAATCATCACCCATTCACTTTTTATGATGTGCTTCGCGACTGCCTTCAATAATTGTAAGACCTTTGCTCCGCGATGTTAGTAGAAGGGTGTTTCAGTAAATACTTACAAATATATTGAAAGTCCATCCATATCCTAATGCAAGATCTGTAAGTAATTAATTTAATCGCTCTCAGTTTTATTCCAACGAGTTAATTTAACTACTTAATTAATTTCCATAAACAATTGCGTGCTAATGTTATAAAATGATTTCAACACACTAAAACTAACTCGAAAACACGATTGCATGCTTAATTAAAGTCATAAAACTGGTAGCGATTTAACTTTTCTTAGCAATTAACACTAATTAATAGAGGAGGTACCTACAGTTGTTTCTTCTTATCAAAATTTCGCTCTTTAAAGATTTACTACTCGCGAATGAACGTATAATGTACGTGTTCAAGTCGTCCCATAATCTCCTTTATGGTCCGTTTCTGCTGCGGTTCCCTTGTGGGCTCCATCAATCAATAGCTGTTCCTTTGAGCTTAGTGGATTTCCTACCTAGATATGTGATGCCTGTTTTTTTGATAGGTATACCTACGCAGTTCGGTGTTTTTGACGCGACCAGTTTCGTGTACCCGTGAACCCGGAATGAAATAAACAAAAAGTTACTGCTTTTTTGTTGCCAGTGACGTTTTAGAACGCAGAATGGTCTCTTCAGGTTTTTCGAAAATAATACTATTACTAAGCCTTCCCTAGAGGTACTTATTAAAAAAAAAATAAAGGGCCTAATCTGACTATTCTGAGTTTCAAAACCGGACAGGTACCAGTTACCTATTTTGTCCACCTTATATAATTTTATGCAGCGAAGTCAGTACATTTAATGTTTTAAATTAGGTACATACTGCAATAGATATTATAGTGTTTTTTCAATGTTATTTAAATTAATTGCTGCTGCGTCTTTGCCGCTACGCGAAAATATACATAGGTACCTACTTTGGCTTACCCTAACTAAATCCCATTATTATGAATTGATACTTACGTAATCTTAACCCTGCATGCATGCAAAAATATATAACTGGTTTTCAACTAATATGTGACTGATTATTGAGCTATTCCTTTTTGATTAACCGTTACTTTCGAACCGCTCGGCCAATTGAGGCAGGAGCTGTGGCAGTGTAATCAAAAAATTAGAACTACACTTGCCTGTGAATTATTATCGAATCCAATGTATAAAATAGTTCGGAATGTATAGGATATTAATATTATATTTATAGCTCTTGTATCACTAAAATATTTTACTGTCAACACTGAAAAAAATGATCTTTCTAAAGCCTATTTTGTATAGAAATCCTGAACTTGAACCCGGTGCTTATATATTCTGTGCCGGTGCTGTACATCTACATTTTTCTGAGTACAGCGTCTACTACAATAGTTACCTATTTTTATGATACCCGTGTTAAAAAATTGTCATTTTTCTACACTATTGTCGGTGATCTTAAATCACGAACGAAGCGAGTGGTTTATACCGACACAAGTTAAAGAAAAAGCGTACATTGTAACACGAATATACAATATTTTACAGTGCATTATTTAAAAAAAAAATCAATGTCGGCAGTACCAACCAAACCGAGCAGAAGAGTACCTACTATGAAAATTTATTCATGCAGGTATCACTTTTCAATGCATAAGTACCTATATCTTTAAAAAGCGTACTTTCTGAGCGTATAATAAAGTTGAGCGCGTTGTAAAGTGAATTTACTCAAATAGTACCTAAAAACTGATTATTAAGGGTAAGTAGTAGTAGTATTCTTCTTGTTTCTCGTAATACAACAATCAAGGAAGAATTTACAGATGTAAATCGTGGTGGGCGGGAATAAAAACAATATCTTTCATTAGATTTGCATTTACTGGCGTCACTCCATAACTTTAAACAATGAGCACTTCAAGGTAGGTAGGTACTTATATTCATATTGAACTGAAACTAATTATGTTCAACTCAAATAATCCTTGCCAATGCACCATCGTGCTCGCTGACAATTTAACCTTACTTTGTAATGTACAGTAAAACATAATTATCTATAATCATGCAAATCAGTAGGTTATCTGTTCCATTAGTTTGGAAAGTAAAAAAATATATTTATATAACATTGCCATTATGGCAATTACATTTTCAAAATACGTATGATGCTTCGAATTAAATTTTTCGGTCTGATCTTGGAATTCCGCGCCATTGTTCCTTCGGTATATATATGAGAGGAAGCGTTAAATAGCAATTATAGACGTTGTCTTCTGCGGCATACTATTATGCCATTTAGCCTATCGAAGAATTCTTTGCGTAGATACTTAGAACAAAATCCTTGGAGAGCGTCAGATGATTGGTCCTCATTGCTGAGACAATTACTTGTTACAGTGCAAATACCCCATTCATAATAGTTACATTTTGCCATCGAACAAAGAACAGGTACGGGCGGTCCACGACGACTTCAATTTCGGGGCGCGGATCCCACTCAATGCCTGAAAAACCATAGTGACATTTTTTGTACATTTACAGACATCAATAATACGGGCGAATGCTAAATGCGTAGGTACTGTTGTAGGCATGTATTATTAATTTTTTGGTCGTCTAGCACAGGAGTGAACTAAAAATCTCAACCAAATAAAACTCGTGTATTAGCATAATAGATAGTCCCATTCGTCAGTAGAATCCAAGAAATTTGTAAACAAACTTGTACCTAAACAAATTTGTAAACTTGCATTATTCCATAAGAACGCACTTAGTATACAATGCTGGTTTTAGTACGAATTTAAAACGTTAAAACTTGAGTTTACATACATTTTTAGTTGAAATTATTGATATTGATATCTGCTAACGTGTTTCACGATTTGTGTCAAAGACGTCAAATGCTATGGAAAGTCAGCTATATTTGTTTACATTTTTAGGGTTTTGTATTCTACTGACGATTGGTATACCGGTATGTTCTTGAATCTACATCACTTACAAAACTATCAATGCTCGAAGATGTCGAAACCCCTTAAATATGGATCTGAAGTTAAAGTAATTATAAAATACCGCCATCGTTGAAATTCTTAAGAAATGGGAGCTGTATCTAAGCTTTCAGAAAAATAGATATTTGATTTGAATAGATGTCGGTTTGCACGACTTACAGCTCCGAAACAGCAAGAGATAACTGCAGCTTCGCCTGGGGCTCATTTCTCAAAAGCTTATAACTTGTAATACAAGTGGAAGTCTCTTTTTGACACTATTAATTAGATAAGGAAGAGCCAGCTCCGATTTCCTCTTCATTTTCATAAAATCGGTAACTTTAATTTTTAACCTTTTAGACGCCATGTCAAAAGCCAAGGCTGTCACCCAGAGGCCACGTCAACAAAATGACAAAACAGAAGTTGAATTTTACGCATATACGTAGTTACATCGGTCTTTGGCGTTGAACCTGCGCTGCGGCACCAATATATCAGTCGTTGGCGTCCAAAAGTTCAAGTAAGAAGCAAAAGGTTGTTAACACGAGGTTAAACGAATAGTATCAAAATAGTATAGAATTGACCAGAGAAGCAGTAATATTACCATCGTCCTTAAATGCGTTGCGCCCCGCCTCAGCCCAGAACATGAGCCGCTGCACGGCATGCGACAGCCGCAGCGGCCGGCAGTCTGTGCCGTTCGCCAGTAAACTTGGCATGCCCATCTATAAATTGTAGGTACAACTTAGTTGTATATATTTACTCCTTGATCCAAGTAGGTACCTACAGTCACCGTCAGCAGTCTTGGCCGGGTATTGTTATTTAATTTTTTTGAAAAATTTATTTCATATGTTTATCACGAATCATACATTGTAAAAAGGAGTCATATGCATAAGTTACTTTTATCAAAATGTAACGCTGTCGTATAACTTTATTTCAATGCATTTCCTCTAAAACTAGTGCTTACTTATCCTCGCAGATTGTTTACAGATAACTTTGCAAATCATGTGTTCGGTATGCGTAACTGGGCATTTTCGCGAGAAGAGATCCAAAAAAAATTTTTTTAAGGTAGGTAAATTTAATGTTTTTCCTACTCAGAATAACGAGTTCTTTCAATCTAGGAGAAAAAATGTACAAGAAAAAAATGGTCCCACATTTTTCATACATTTTACATGCTCTCCACTTTGTAACCGCTGTACAAAGTGTTTGAAAAACGGTTACGTAATAGAAACAAAAATTTGGGACACTTTTTTTCTTCTAGTAGGATCGAAAGAGCTCGTGATTCTGAATAACATAAAATTTACCTGTTTCAGAAAAATAAGTTTTTGTATCTCTTCTCGCGAAAATGCCCAACTACATTTAAAAAGTAAAAAAAAACATAATCAACATACTTTTTGATCGTCATAAAATGTTATTTCACTTTGATCATTTAGGTTCAAATTATACGCTTTTATGTAATGATCTCTTTGTTTTAAAATAAATAGATGTCCTCATAGCTCATCAATCATGTCTTGCTTTTGAGTTTAAAACCATTTTATTTACCTGCACTAATCGTACTTGTCAAATTATGATATGTACCTACTAAAGATAGTAAAATAGAAAAACGCGGCAAATTTTAATATTCGCGCGATATTTTACTCACGATTAGGCTATATTTTGTGTCTGGATTCGAGGTCACAATGAACTTACGTCTTCCAGTTTATTCGGCAGTAATAAAGTCATGCGTAGCGTATAAAGTGGCAGTGTAAGAGCGACCCTCATCGTGTGCAGAACGCCCACGACGCCGTCCAGGCCGCGGGCCGCCGCGTGCGCCACCAGCGACCGCAGCGATGGCTCTTTGGGAATCAGGATGAGTAACGTGAGGCCTGGGGTGGCGTATGGTATCTCTATGGCCTGAAAAAAGCGTTTATTACACACATAGAATTTACTTTTTCATTGTCCCATTTCACTAAATGCTAATTCCATCGAAATTATTTATATCATAGAACTCCTCTATGTATAATCGTCTGTTTTAACCATGTTTTCTTTTTTGAAAAGGCGTGCAATAAAGAGTATTCTATCTATCTATCTATCCTATGCCAGTGACACGCATGTGTGACCGAAAACATTGTATTGTACCTACTCCTATGCCGGTGACACAAACATGTGTAAATAATGTTCGAATGTCTATGCAACGATCACTTACGTGTGGCATTGGTATAGTAGTCAGATTTTGTTGATCATGATCACAGACTCTGTGTGATTGGCGTCGAACG
>JALPQI010026570.1:0-14930 GCA_025490895.1 Thaumatotibia leucotreta | reverse complement strand
TTGGTTAACCTAACCTAACCTAACCTAACCTAACCTAACCTAACCTAACCTAACCTAACCTAACCTAACCTAACCTAACCTAACCTAACCTAACCTAACCTAACCTAACCTAACCTAACCTAACCTAACCTAACCTAACCTAACCTAACCTAACCTAACCTAACCTAACCTAACCTAACCTAACCTAACCTAACCTAACCTAACCTAACCTAACCTAACCTAACCTAACCTTCCAATCTCCCATATTAAACTGCATAACGTACAAACATTAGAATCAGCCTCCGAAACCTTTTACAACAACAACAACAAATGTCTATACACAAAGTCAATTTTCCCCACCCACCGCGAACTTAAAGACTTCATCTCTAAGTTCACCCCCCAATTTTTACATCACTCAATACCTTAGTAATCATGCCTTTCACAAAGAGTACCTCCACCGATTTAATATCACGGCCAATGATCATTGCCCGTGCGACAATACTAAACCAATAAAACAAACTTTTGCACATCTATTGTCCGATTGTCCCAGATTCGCCCGACAACGTCTCGACCACAATATTATTTGTCAGAACTTCCGCGTGGACCCTGGAAACATTCTTGAATGTTCCTCCAGAGAATCTACTGCTGAAAGCTTTCTAAATCTCCTTAAATATATAATCAACAACTTAAAATCATTCAATTCTACATAATTATTCAACCCATATATGCTCTTTATTTCTGTCGCAAATCGTTCCTCTCTTATATCTGTGTCATATACTGTACCATGTGCAGTATCACAACCTAACAAACATAAGTTACCTTACTAAGACCTAATTCATGGCTGAGCACAACGTGTAAACCGATAGCACCGCGTGCTCAAATGCTTATCGCCAATCTGCACGAATGGGGTAAATACACTCCATTCACTCTCAAAAAAAAAAAAAAAAAAAACCTAACCTAACCTAACCTAACCTAACCTAACCTAACCTAACCTAACCTAACCTAACCTAACCTAACCTAACCTAACCTAACCTAACCTAACCTAACCTAACCTAACCTAACCTAACCTAACCTAACCGAACCAACTTCTAGATATACGAAAGTGACCCAAATTGACACATTTTTAGAGCTAATTTGCCCCGACTTTTAGATACCACTCTTACCCCCCTAGCCTTTCTGGTTACCGAAATATTAAATTTTTTGTTTCACGACACTTAGCAGTTTTTCAAAAATTCACTAAAAATTCATTTTTCAATATTTTCCAAATTTTCTTTTACAGTAATATCAGTTTCAATTAGTTTTAAATCATTACATTCACAAATAAATTCTTCACACTTAGCTTCAGTTCAATTTTCACACATTTACACAAAAAAGTTGTACCCTCATAAAAGTATCTGAGCAATCTTGTTTTTCGCCCATAACTTTAGTTTTCCCCGGTAGATTTTTGTTTTGTTTTCGTATTTAGATTCCTTTAATTTTTTGCAAACTTTAATGTCATATAGCTTTTGTCCATATCTCCACTAGTTCTCCTGCAATATTCAAAGTTCACTTCCCTCGTAATTTTTAGTAGATTTTCAGTTTTTTGATAATTTTGTTTAGCCGACTTTGCTCTAAAAATCTAGTTTTCAGGTATAATTTAAAGTTCAATTGCCCGCATTTTTAGACACCAGAATCAACTCGGTACCTTAACGGGTTCACGAGATATTAATTTTTTCGTCACTTTTTGAAAATCAAAACTTAGAATCGCAATAACTTTTTATTCCTGCCATAGATTTCAATTGTTTTTTCTCGTAACACACGCAATTAACGTTATCTATTTGATTCATTATAGTAATTTAGGTTTCTAGACTTTTTTTCGTACAAACAGGTATAAATACCTACCCAATTTTTAGCGCCTGCAGAAAGTGTGGCGGCAACCACGTTTGATCACTAATTTCTTTAAAAATAAACGGTAGACTTAAGTTTTTAGTATTTAAATAGTTAGAACTTGTTAATATCTTTATTTTAGTTTGAATCTTTTTCCTTAGAAACCTCTAATTCACCTTGTAATTTGGGTTTTTAGATTTTTGAAAAATCACACAGTAAAAATTTTATTTCTCAGCCCCCTTAAAAGTTAAAAATCCAAAAACTCTGTATTATATAGATATAGTCAGTACCTACCTAGATCATTTTGGTTTGGTACAATACCTAACATAGTTTAGGAGATATCAATTTTTGAAATTTTGTAAATCACCCTAACAGCAAAATGTACCGCACTCCACCTTCATCACCCCACAAAGCCCGTAAAAACTCGGGCAGTGCGTGGTGAGTCAACGGAGAATAAGCCAGGGCCCATTACTCCGCATACACCTCGTCGTCTGCGACCCAGACAACAGGATATGGAGCGTAAGCACCCAAATATGGCTTCACAAGAACCCCTAGAATCTCAAGACATCTCTCAGCAACATGGTGATAGTCAAGACACCGCACAAATTATCCCTTGCGAAGTGAGTCTCATCGATATGAACCTGCAGGAGATAAACAGCCGTGTGCTGAATGAGACTTTCTCCCTTAAGACCACCGAAGGAGTAAGTGCCAACAGAAAGCCTTCTGACGCGCTCAGACCTGCAGTGGCATTTAGCATTGACAGCTCTGGCGAGATGGAGGCACTTCATCTTAGCAACAACACGCCAAACACAGTGCCTGATACTAGGGACGCAACCGAGGTGCATGGCAGTACAGATTATGAAGTCGCCAACCTGGCCGCCTTCCTGCAGCAGCCACTACCACAATCGCAGCAAACACCGTGCCTGCAGCAGTCACAGCAGCAGCCACAGACACTAGTACTGTCACAATCACAGCCTACGCCACCGGAATCACAGCCTGAGCGTCCTATCAAATTAGGTCAAACAATAATTGACAAACCAAAACCCAAGAGTATCAAGAGCACCAAAAAGGTCAGGCCCGAAGACCAGATTGAACTTGGTGCATATGCTTCGGATGTCATTGACACTGACACGTTCTTCTCCGTTGTTGGCCGCTTGGCAAAGCTAATTGATAGGGCGGTTAATGAGGAGAAGAGCGTGAATAGGACAAATAAGGATGCCATCACCAGAGCGTCAAATGAGATTGCAATGGCCATAGACAAAATGAAATTCATATCAAAATATGAATTGCAGTCCTCGAAAATCAGCGAAATCCGTCAGGTAATCGCAGAAGCCAAGAGTCCAACTCCTACCAGGAGTCTATCTGGAACATCTCATGTCACTCAATCACCACCCAGAGCAGAAAGGAATACCCACCTTCTACACGGGATTGCACAAAAATTGGACGATTTACCCAAAGTAACTGATACGGCTCGAATAATCAAGGAGACCATTCGGCACGAACTGGGAGAAATTAAAGCGTATTTCAAAAATCTCCCAACTCGGGCTGAGCTGGAAAAACTAGCAAACGATCAGAAAGGAACCAATGACCTAGTATCAACGGCAATAATGAGACTAAGCGAGGAAGGCATAGATGACGCCAATCAAGAACACGCTGATGGAGGGTTCGTTGAGGTTCTCAGCAAAAAAGCCCGAAGAAAGGCTCGTGTACAAGCAAATGCGCAAACTACGGCTGGGACCTCAACCACACACCATCCTGCGGCAACATCGAATACTCCAGAGTCACACAAGTCGGCTGCTGCCGCGAAACCCAACTTATTCCCAACCAACACCAGCTACGCTGTCATCCTTGAATCGCTGGACCCTCGTAAGGAGAGCAAAGAGGCATTACAAGAGGTCCAGGACAAGGTTGACCTCGTCGAGCTTGGCGTGGGAATTAAGGCACTGCGCCATACAAAGAATAACAAGGTCATAATTAATTGCGAAACTGAGGAAGACAGAGTTTTGCTCAGCAACGCAATTAAAGAAAAAACCGCCGGGGTCACCGTAGGAGTCCCGCTGCTCCGCAACCCCTGCATTAAGCTAATTGGCGTTATTAAAGATAACGCAGGCGAGAAGATAGTGGAAGCTATCAAGAAACAAAACACCAAGATGTTTGACGGTATTAGTGAAGAAGATAGACATATGAGGTTCATACGCAGCGTCAGTGGCCGTAATGACCTACTTAGAAACGTTATTGTTGAGGTTGGTCCATCACTGTACAACAAATTGCTCGAACAAAAAGTAAAAATTGGTTATCAATCGGTACCAGTGGTGGACCAATCTCCGGTCATGCAATGTTATAATTGCATGGGCTACGGTCACCGCGCTGACAAATGCACCTCTAACGGCAAATGTGGCCAATGTGCAGGCGAACATTCGACAAGAAACTGCCCGAGAACCTCAGGATTGTGCTGCACAAACTGCCGTAAAAACAATAACGAACACAACCACCCAGCATACAGCCGAGAATGCCCTGAATGGCTTAAATGGGACCGGATAGCCAGAATGTCCGTTCGGTATTGCTAAAGGCCTCCCTATGAACACAAACAGGATTCAACACCAACGACACATAACTGTAACACAATGCAACTTAGGCAGAGGATATAACGCCATGCACGAAATGTTACAGTCTGCCAGAGATAACGAATACGACATTATTTGTATGACAGAACCGTATGTCGGACGAAACAAAATGCTTGTAAATGCCATCGACGGTTATGACATATATCAGCACTCTAGTAACATTTGCAGGACTAAAGCTTGTATTGCCGTAAGGAAAAAACATCGCGGGCATATAGGTTTGACTCAATACGACACCACAAACTTCATTGCAGTGGAACTATCTACCGGTAATAAAAGCATAATAATAATCTCTATCTACGTCGAACCAAGAGAGGACCCAGCGCATACAATGATGCATCTTGACCTATTCCTTCAGCAACACTCGAATAGAGAGCTCATTGTCTGCGGGGACCTCAACGGGTGGCACGTGGTGTGGGGATCCACACATAACAATGATCGCGGGAGGCAAATTCACGACCTGGCTGTCCGTCACGATCTTGTCAGCTGCAATCTAGGAAACGAGCCTACCTTCGAGTCAGTCACGCATGGCCAATTGAGACAATCCATAGTGGATGTCACACTCGCCACACCTAGTACTGCAGGAAATATCCTAGATTGGAAAGTTGACAACGATTTAATACCTTCTTCTGACCACCACGGAATTCAGTTCAAGATCTCATCCGACCCCATGCGCAAGAATAGCAAAAACTCTACAACCACCTATAAGTATAATACCGACCAAGCTAACTGGAACAATTTCACTGACAAACTAAAAGAAAACTTTGAAGCTAGTAACATTAATAGAACTGCAATCAACGAACTCGACAACACTGCACTGGATAACTATATAAAAGAACTAACCGGCATAATTACTAAAACCTGTGATTCAACACTGGCTATTAAGAAGCCTCACCAAAAGATTCCGTGGTGGACAGCAGAACTCACGGACACTAAGAAAAGGGTAATTGCGCTACACCATCGCTTGCAGGACCTGAAAAGGGGAAAAAAGGATATTACCAATATCCTTAAAGAGCTTCATGACGCTAGAGCAGAGTACTCCAGCAAGATCAGGAAAACATCTACTGAACATTTCAGAGATTTCTGCAGTCGCCAAGGCAAAGATGACGTGTGGTCTGTCACGAATCGCCTGTTGAAGAGCACACCCCAGCCGCAGCCACCAGCAACCCTAAAATTGGCAGATAACACTTACACAACTTCCGTAAAGGATACAGCAACAAAGCTCGCCGCTAAGTTCTTCCCCGAGGACTCCGAATCCCAGGATACTGCACACCACCTGCAAAAAAGGAGAGAAACTAACATTAATATGGATTATAACACAACTGATGAACCTCCATTCAGCACAGCAGAATTGATTGAGGTAATCACTAGCATGAGCCCAAAGAGAGCACCGGGAATGGATGGATTTACAGCGGACATTTGTAAACATGTTATAGAAACCTGTCCTGAGCAAATGACCACAATATACAATAGATGCCTACAGTTAAATTACTTCCCCTCTTGCTGGAAAATCGCACTAATAAAAACCATCCCTAAACCCGGCAAAACCAATTATAAAGAAATCGCCGCATACAGACCAATCGGACTTATAAATGTTCTGGGCAAAGTCCTTGAAAAACTCATTGCTAGGAGGCTCACATTTTATATGAGAAAAAACAATGCATGCAGCGCTCATCAGTTTGGTTTCAAGGAACAATGCTCCACCACAGACGCACTGCACAGAGCAACCAATCAAATAATGCAATACAAGACCCAGAGAAAGTTGGTTGTTGCCATATCACTAGACATTGAGGGAGCATTCGATCACGCCTGGTGGCCTGCATTACTGAGCCGTCTAAGAGCAATACAGTGCCCAAGAAACATTTACAGGATCATACACAGCTACCTCACAGACCGGAAAGTCATACTTAACTATGCGGATACCACACTTACAAAAGACCAATCGCGAGGTTGCGTCCAGGGCTCTGTTCTGGGTCCAATCTTTTGGAATACAATCGTCGACGTGCTGCTAGACTTTCCGCTTCCCGAAGGATGCCACCTACAGGCGTATGCGGATGATATCCTCCTTATCTGCTCTGGCGATAATGTTGAACAAATACAAGAATATGCCAATGTCACACTAAACAATATTGTCAAATGGGGACAAGACAACAAGCTAAAATTTGGGGCACATAAAACAAGGATGATAACGCCTACTCCTAAAGCTAAAGCGTCTAAGATAATAATGGATAACACCCAAATATTGTTTAACGATCATTTTAAATTGCTTGGGGTCAATATAGATGACAAACTCAATTTCATCAAACACGTTGAATACGCAGTTAAGAAAGCTCAAAACATTTTTAAGCGACTATGCATCTACATAAAGCCAACTTGGGGTGTGCATGCAAATAACGTCAGCATAATTTACAAACAAGTTATAGAACCAATTGTAACTTATGCTGCAGAAATTTGGTCTAACGCGGTACAGTTCAAGAAGGTACGCACATCTTTGCTGAGCCTGCAGAGAGGGTTCGCAATTAAAATCCTTCACGGATTTCGCACCCTACCAACCATACCTGCAATAATTTTGGCTGGTTTAACTCCTCTACCTGAAAAGATCCAAGAGGTTGCATCATTTGAAGGGGTGAAAAGATCTCAAGTCTCCAAATACTTGCCCGACGACATCGGCTACGATAAAAGGGTGCCAGTAAATCAATTGTTACACCCTACCCAACGACCAATTATTAAATTACAGGATGTAAATAATTCCAACGACCTCGAACCCTACTATACCGTAAACATGCACAGGGTCTATACTGATGGCAGTAAGCATGATGGAGTAGTGGGCGCGGCGGTGATTATACATTACCCAGACGGCAGTAGCAAGTGCAAGAAGCTGAAGCTGCACAGTAGTTGCACTGTGTTCCAGGCCGAGTGTTTAGCAATAGAGCAGGCATGCTTCATGTGTTATGACCTCGGGCTGGAGCAAGCCACAGTTTTTTCTGACAGCAAGGCTGCTTTGCATGAGCTAACCAACCGCCAAAGCACAAACGCCACTATAAACCGGGCACATAAAAGAATTGCTGCTATTAGGGAGCAAGGACGTCATATTCAGTTCTGCTGGATTAAAGCACATGTTGGACTCCTCGGCAACGAGGAGGCAGACATGGCAGCTAAATCAGCTGCCAGTCAACATAAAGCTCCAGACTTCGCTAAATTCCCTTTGTCATTTCACAAGCGCAATCACCGCCAGGAAGCCAACAAAATTATAGATAACACCTACCGGAACTGTCTAACTGGTAAACACCTCAAGGATTGGCTACCAACTTTAGACACAATCACGAACTTTAGAAATCATTTCGATTTAAGCTTCCAAATGACACAAGTTTTAACAGGCCATGGGTACAACAAATCATATCTCAAACGTCACCACATTGTAGATACAAATGAATGCCCATGCGACGACAATACGCCACAGACGATGAAGCACCTTATAGAACATTGTCCAAGATACCTAAATACACGCACAGTACACGAAACATATTGCAATATTCACAATTTAGCACCATACAATTTAGAAGAAATATGCAAAAAGGAATCAACAAAAGAGTCATTTAAAAATCACATCAACCACATAGTAAACACATTAAAAAGATTCAATAATACATAGATCTAAATACATACCAAATAGGAAAACATTAATACAGTATATATAATACAGAATAATCACAAAATTGTAAATTATAATATATCCGTATCACCAGCGGATTCCACCGACGAACTATCACCAATGGTCGCCCGTATCAATAGCGAGGGCCATCGGTAGTATCACAGATTTAAATTAAAAAAAAAAAAAAAACCTAACCTAACCTAACCTAACCTAACCTAACCTAACCTAACCTAACCTAACCTAACCTAACCTAACCTAACCTAACCTAACCTAACCTAACCTAACCTAACCTAACCTAACCTAACCTAACCTAACTCAGACCTAACCTAACTCAGACCTAACCTAACTCAGACCTAACCTAACTCAGACCTAACCTAACTCAGACCTAACCTAACTCAGACCTAACCTAACTCAGACCTAACCTAACTCAGACCTAACCTAACTCAGACCTAACCTAACTCAGACCTAACCTAACTCAGACCTAACCTAACTCAGACCTAACCTAACTCAGACCTAACCTAACTCAGACCTAACCTAACTCAGACCTAACCTAACTCAGACCTAACCTAACTCAGACCTAACCTAACTCAGACCTAACCTAACTCAGACCTAACCTAACTCAGACCTAACCTAACTCAGACCTAACCTAACTCAGACCTAACCTAACTCAGACCTTTTTTTTTTTTTTTTTTGTTGACGGAGTGGAGAATGCATTTACGCATCCCCCCCTGGTCGCGGGTAGACCGTGCAATGGGGGGGTATGTGGGACTCGCCGCTCTCGGGTCCCTCTCCTGCGAGAGGGGGAGAGCCTAGCCCTACCCACTAGAACTCCACTCCGGCGTTTCTCCCTCTGAGCCGTTTTCGGAGGCGCCATGGGATCGCGAACATGTCACCATGACGCCCTCCGGCGGCCCCGGCCAAGTGCCAGGGCACCCGCACTAAGGAGGACGAGACCGAAACGCTTGGTCTCGCCCCCGACAACGTCGTGTGTGGGGCCGTGCAATGCGGGTCCCGTACCCGCTGGCCCCACTAGGGGTCTAGGCGTAGAAAATTTCTTCGCCTTCGACCCCGTTGTCTGCGTCGCATGGGCGGGGCATCTGGTGCCGCCTCGCGCTCGCGCTCCGCCGCCTCCTTCTGCAGCATGACTCGTTCGCAGAAGGAGGCTACCGCCTCCCAGTTCCTCTCGCTGCTCAGCATCGATGTGACGATGGCGTGCAGCGAGAGGTCCCTCAGCCCCGTGTCGGCAACGAGAGCCGTTCTTTCGACGACCCAGCGATTGCACTCTTCTAGAGTGTGCTGGGCCGTGTCTTCCGGCGCTCCGCATTCTGGGCACTCAGGCCCCGGCTCCCTCCCAATCCTGTGCAGGTATTGTCCAAAGCATCCATGCCCGGACAACACCTGCGTCATGCGGTAGGTCAGGGTCCCCTTTCTCCTGACCACCCACTTATCCATGCTTGGGAGGATAGCCGCTATGGTTCGAAGACCATAAAGGCTATCCTCCAAGGCATCCCTCCACTTCTCTTGCAGGCGCTCTGCCGCTGCCCGCGCCATCCTCTCCCCTTCCTCTGGGTCGGGAGGCTCATTTGCCCTCCTTGCCTCAGCCCTCCACCGGTATCTTTCCGCCAGCACCTCGGCGTCCAGCTCCCACGGCGGGGTGCCGGCCAAAAGACACACTGCGGCATAGGCCGTGGTGCGGTAGGCCCTCGCCATCCTTTGCGCCACCACCTTCTGCGGGCGACGGAGCATGCGCTTAGCACGCTCCTTTAACCGGTCTGCCCACACGGGTGCTCCATAGAGAGCCATGCTTCGAACTACCCCCGCATATAAACGCCTGCATGGGGCGTTCGGGCCTCTCAGATTCGGCAGCAGGCGACTCAGTGCCGAAGCAGCACCAACGAGACGGGGCGCTAATTTAGCGAAGTGTTCTTCGAAGTTCCATCCTCTGTCCAGGACGAGGCCCAAGTACTTAATGTGGGCCCCGACAAGGATGGCTTCGCCCTCGACCTTGATTTCGGCGTTCGCTTGGACCCGCCAGCGTCCCCCAAGGACCATGGCTTCGGTTTTTTGAAGGGCAACGCGGAGCCCGAGGAGACGTATTCGGCTTACCATCATCTCTGTAGCCACCTCTGCCTGCCTCATAGTCTCCTTTTGCTGTCCACCCCGCACAGCCACAAGGGTATCGTCGGCATAGCACAGGGTGGTCATTCGCGGCAGTTGCGGCCCCCGGAGCACCCAGTCATATCCGAGGTTCCACAAAAGGGGTCCGAGAACGGATCCCTGTGGAACCCCGCACTCCATGGCCCTTGCGCGGCGAACACCGTTCTGCTCGTACAGCACTACCCGCCCCGTCAGGTAGTGCTCTACGACCCCTCTGATGTACTGGGGCACGCCGTGGTAACGGAGGGCCTCGCCGATTACCGCGTAGGGGAGAGAGCCGAAGGCGTTGGCTATGTCAAGTGACACTGCCACTACTCCCTCCCTTTCGCCCTCGGCGAGAACCGCAAATTCCCGAAGCGCACCCACCGCATCCAGCGTTGACCGTCCCCTACGAAAACCGAACTGGTTAATGCTCAGGTTGGGGCCCATTTCCTCCAGGTGCCGCTGGATGCGCGCCGCGAGGATCCGCTCGAAGAGCTTTCCGACTTCGTCCAGCAGAACTATGGGACGGTAGCCGGCAGGGGAGTCTGGTGGACGACCCTCCTTCCTGATGAGGCATAACCGACCTTCTTTCCAGCATCTCGGAAATCGCCCTTCCCTGAGGCAGTCCTCCAGGAGAGTTCTGAGACGGTTTCCGAGATGCTTGAGTGCCAGGAAGAGCACTTTTCCCGGCACGCCATCAGGCCCCGGCGCCTTACGGGTGGCCCTCACTTTCCCAATAGCCCATTCCATTTCCTCGTCAGTGATGGGAGGGGGCTCGGTGGGAACTATTGGATCGGCTTCCGGAGCGGCCATCGCCGGTGGGACGAACTCCGGCGCTTCGGGGAAGAGACCCTCCACAACCTGCCGGAGGAGATCTGGCTCCATGATTTCCATGGGAGAGGCGCGTTGGAGTTTATTTTGGACCATTCTATATGGTCTCCCCCATGGATCTCTGTTAAGGGTCACCAGGAACTCCTCCCAGGCCTCATTCTTCGCCGTCTGTATAGCCAGCTTAAGGGCCTTTTTGCTTTGATCCAGCGCGGTGTGGAGCAGCTCCTCTTCTTCGTCAGTGTGCCGGCGTCTCCTGCATCGAGTGTACGCCCGACGGGCAGCGTTGCAGGTTGTACGCAGGACGGCGATTTCCGGAGTCCACCAATAGACCTGCCGTTCGCCCTTAAAAGGCCGGGCACGAGGCATGGACGCATCGCAAACCGCCGTCAGCGATGTCCGGAACTGGGCCGCCCTCTCTTCAATGCCTCCTTGAGCGGGTGGGGGACTGTTCCACGCCTCCATAATGGCAGCCTCTTCCGCCATTTCCCGGTCTAGGCGTGCCATGGACCATCTCCGGAACTGAGATTTATCACTGCCGGGTCCAACTGGAGTGCTTCTCTGTAGCCTGGAGACCCTCATACGAATGTACAAGTGATCCGAGAGGGTCTCCACGTCCTGGACAACTCGCCAGTCGGCAATACGCGCCGCAATTGTCGGGGATGCAAACGTGACATCAATGACGGATCCCCCATTTCTGCGGACGCACGTTTGCATGTTGCCGCGATTGAGGACGACCAATCCGAGCGCCGCCGCCCAGCTCTCCACTTCTGCGCCTCTCAGGTCAGTGTTAGGGCAACCCCATGCACGGCTCTTGGCATTGAGGTCTCCCATTAGGAGGATGGGTGTCTGGCCAGCCCCTCTCACCACCACCTCAAGGTCCTCCAGAAACCTTTCGAAGGCGTCGAAAGGCGGAATGGGGGAGAAGTAAACCGACACGACAATCATTCCTCCCCACTTTGCAGCCACGTACCCCTGTCCCCTTCCGGTGCCAACAAGGTGCTCTCCCGTCGCTGGGCCTACCAACGCTGCCTTGTTGTCGGTAGACCCTAGCCAGTTGGGCCGTGGGAGGACGGTATAAGGCTCTGACACTGCGGCCAGCGCAACATCCCACTCCGCAAGGTTCTGCATGAGCAGGTCTTGTGCCCGCGCGGAGCGACCGATGTTGCACTGCAGGACCTCTTTAAAACTTTGATGAGGGTGTGCTGGCATTACCCGTCCATCATGATTTCCTCCGGGGGGCTACTGGCTACCGTGGCTTGTGCCTCGAGGGCCTTGTTTCCACCTCTGCCAGGTACAACTCCTTTCGCCTTTGGGGGATTGCAGCTAAAGCCACCCATCCTGTGCCCCGCTGGCCGTTTCGCCTGGTGACAGACCGCGCAGAAGGCTTTGCTTTTGCAGTCAGCCGCTTGGTGACCCGGTTTGCTGCAGCGGAAGCAAAGGTCACGCCTTTCAACTTGAGATGGGCACGTAGCCCTGGTGTGGCCAGTACCTAGGCATTTATAACACCTAAGCGCCTCCGTCTCAAGTGCCCTTACCTTGGCAACAGACCACCCTATCTGGATCCTCTTTGCTGCCACCTTACTTGCCACTTCGATGGGGCATTGAATTAGGGTCGAGCCAAGACCATTAAAACCAAAGCTGATTTTCCCCACCCTGACGTCGGCTGGTGCACAGCCCCCCTCGTTTGCGATAACCCTAGCAACTGCGTCTGTGGTGGCAGTTTCGTCCAGCTCGGTGACACGGAGACGCGCCATCTTTATGGGCCTGTAGACTCGGGCCGCGTCTCCTATTGCCGCTATCAAGCGCTCTTTCAGAGCTTCGGCGGTGCGGCCGTTGTCCGTCCCGGCAACCTCAAGAATGCGGGCCCCATCCGCGGTCCTCTTCATTCTGACGCTGTCGAGGCCAACCTCAGCCAGCTGGAATGCTTGGGTGGCTCTCAGCATTACAGAGGCATAAGACTCCGTAGCCTCTGGCTTGAGAGCTACCACCACAGCCGCTGTTTTAGGCACAGCAAGTTTCTTCTTCTTGGCTACCGGGGACGACTTTTTCGGCGGTAGCTTGGCCGGAGCGGAAGCATGGGCGGCTTTCTTTTGTCTCCTACGCTGTTTACGGCTCCCTGCTTTCGTCCATTCCTGCTCCTTAGTCACCGGTGGTGGTGGTAGCAGCGGCGGCTGCGGAGCCGTCTTGTTGGCCCTCTTCGTTCGGGGAGCAGGGGGGGGAACTCCGCCTAGCTCCTGTCGTGCACGCCTGGTGGCCGCTTTCTGTCGCTTTGGGACAGGGGCAGGTCTCGCAGGAGGCATCAGAGTGGATCCCGATGTTGCTGAGCGCGTCTCTGCCGCTACAGGGGCAGAAGAAAGATCAGGCAGTGGGGTCCAGGGGTCGTCTGGCAAAGGAGCCGGCGTGGTCGCAGCGGCAGCCGATGCGGCTTTTTTGCGGTCTGCCGCTAATGGCGGACGAAGAGGTGGCTCCGGAGGAAGGCGGCTCCTTATTTCCTCTATCCGCGTATTTACCATACTTCCTATGGACTCATGCAGATTCTTGGACAAGTCCTCTCTAAATTTGGCCAAGGCCTGCGTTACCGCCCCCAGCATGGCATCGCCAGCGGTGATGGTTGGAACTGGACTCGGCGTTGGGACCTGTTTCTTGCCTCGCTCAGAGAAGGCCTTTCTGAGTGCCTTTACTTCAGCAGCGGCATGCTCCAGTTCTTCTTTGAGCCTTTTATTATTGGCTCTTAGGACCTTCATCTCCTCGCTTTCCTCTATTGTGCCCATGGAGTTCATAGCGTCGATGATTTCGTTGCATTTACTGTAAATGCGTCCACGAATCGTCCCCTTCAGGTTGAGTGATTTCTTTACATACTCAATGACTGTTTTTGCTGCCTTACGCGCTACGTCTGCAACATCTCCATCCGCTGCTGGGGATATCCTCCCGTCAGTTGGGCTCTCATCAGGCAACTCTTCGAGGTCTGATGTGATTTCCACGATCTGTTCCCTCGCCACAGGGAAGGCCAGTTTGTAAGGCTCTGCGGACGCAGAGAGGTCCACTTTCTTAATGAGGCTTTTGGCCTTGGTATTCCCTCTGTATGTTACCGAGGCCTTGGATTTCATTATGCCCGCCTGTGGTCCTCGGGTCTTGCCTAGCTTTCCACCTCTACGGGCGGTGTTTATTTTAGGCATGTGATCGGCCAGATATGTGTCCTCGTCCGGGTTGTGGACCCTTTTTTGGGCCGGCTGCCTTTTTTGGTCCCTCTCTTCGCGATTCTCCATCGCGTCTTCGGAGTCCGCGTCCTGAGAGAGACGCCGTACTCTCTGCCTTGCTCGCTCTTTCAAGGCCGACTCCGGACTCCGATCCCTCTGCGAGACATCAACGACATTATCGTCGTTCCTCGCTGGCAGGCCCTGAGAAGGGCCGTTTTCAGGTTGGCCCTGAGAAGGGCCGTTTTCAGGCTGGCCCTGAGAAGGGCCGTTTTTGGGTTGGCCCTGAGAAGGGCCGTTTTGGGTTTTTTTCCTATAAGTTTCCATAAAATTCCCACGAGTAGGGTGACGTTGGCTGCACTCTGGTCAGAGAACCCCAGTAACCAGAGTGCCCCTATTACGCTGCAGGGTCGGGCGGTACTGCAGGTTGGTGCACTAGCGACTGACTCCACCTCAGCCATGCATCTTCTCACGGTGCACCGCGCTTAAGATTGGGGGTAATTTTTTATAGAGGTTTTCTTCCTCGCGGCCCGGCCGGTTAAGGCAAGGCCCCCGGTGCTCAGTACGAGCAACGGGTTGGTCCGGCGTCGACTAAGAGTCGAGTGCACCTGGCACATCACCGCACCCGTCGCCTCCATTTCTGGAGCG
>JALPQI010026569.1:0-16139 GCA_025490895.1 Thaumatotibia leucotreta | reverse complement strand
GGGTCAAGAAAAAAACACCAATTATCACCATAGGGGAGGGGGGGGGTCATCGGACAAATCACGTGTAATTTTTTGTTACTCTCTGCTGCACAGCAGTATAGCTAGTAAAAAAAAATCCATTTATACTTTGGGCTCAAATCTAAACTTAACTAAAGAACCTTAAAGCTAAAACAATTTAAATACCAATCAGTCAAATAACCCACCCCGCAACATTCCCGGTGCAAAGGTGCCTAACAAACTAGCGGCATTTCCGCGCTGCACTGCAATAGCAAGCCTTTGCACCAGGAAGGGCTCAAATTCAATTTAGACATTATATCTGAGTGACAGCTTTTGTATTTGACGTGGCGACGACCTTTACACGAGAAAAAATTAATTAAATAATAATTGGTCGGCAGTTAGAAAGTCCATATCCATATTTTTGGTATATTCAGATGAATATTATTTAGATTTTATTCCACGATGTGTCTATCTTTAATTGACAGATTAAAGTACTAGAGTAGAGAAATAAAATTAAAATTTTCGGGTGGGGAGTTTTACAGCTAAGTTTATTAAGTAATATTGCTTCTCTCTGAATACGAACTGCAAAACCAAGCTATCTACAACTTTCCAAACTCACCAAACTCTCCGAATACTAAGAGATCCCCAATAGTCTAAACATTAGCATACATATGGGCGAAGTTGGGCGAAATAAAGCGGAACATGGCGCATATAACAATACCTCATCGCGGTGCACCGGGCCGTTAGATTAGGGTAAATGCGCCAGGTTCAGACGAGATTGTGTATTCATAGAGTATAATATTGCATACAGTGACATTTGGGTCGTGGCACAGGACTAAAAATTAGGGCGGGTCATTTTTCAAAAATTTCGATGCAAAACGGCGCCATTTGATGTTTGATTATCACTTTTATTTTAAAATTTAAGCTTAGCTGCCTCCGGATTTGAGTTGTAATTTTCCTAAAGGAAATGGGGCTTTAAAATAAAAAAAAATTCGACCTCTTTTTCGTCTCTTTTGGCTCCGTAACTTTAGAAAAGCTATTCCAATTTAACCAAAATACTCAAACATAGCTCATGTTGCAACAAAGAGTAAAAACATAGATATAAACTGTGTTCAGTACAAAATGTACTGAAGTTTCTATGAAATCTTTCAAATAGATCCGGAGGCAGACATATTACATTAATTCCGATGGTTAAATCATTTCGCACACTCTTTATCGACCTACTAACGGAACTATGTATTTACAACTGTCTGTGCGCAGTAAAAAACAAATCATCCCGATTTCATCAGTTTTGGAGGTATCCGAAAAAAAATGTATTTCTAGTTTTTATTGTACCCCTTTGTTGCCACGATTAATATGTATACCGGTACCAAATTGCAGATTTCTAGTACTAACGGCCACTGAGCTATGCTGCGGACAGACGGACATGGCGAAACTATAAGGGTTCCTTGTTTACTACGGAACCCTAAGATTGTGGTCACAGCTGTCATTTTCGGAGTTTGTTTTATATTATAGTGATAGAACGAAGAAGTAATTGAATTTAAAATAGGTATACTACACGCCAATGTAGGTTTTATGGCTAATGTAGTATGTAGTATTAATATGTAGTAGAATAAAAAACAGTATACCTACACGAAAACTACAGTAAAAATAAAAAAATAATACCTACACAAAGCTAGGGGATAGAGATATTATAGATCTTAGATAAAAAATATAAACATCCGTAGGTAAAACTTATTTAAGTTATTTAAATAATAATAATATGGATTAGTGGATACTCTGCAGTCTCTGCACACTTACCCTGCTAACTGCAAACACTGAATGTTGTTGAATGTTCGCACAACGCAGCTAGCCATTAATTCACCAGCAAAATGCATCGAGCAAAACAAAAAAGTGGAATACATGGTGAATACATACTTAATTATACATTTTACATACACAAATACATATCCGTTCATCGTCATCATCATATCAGCCATAAGACGTACACTCCTGAACATGAGGGGGACTGAAAGGGGGAGTCCCCTTTGACCTCCATATAAGCCGATTATAAGCAACCTGCATTCAGCGTCTCGCAGCGATTTTTCATAAGGCCGTCTCCAAATTTGTGGGTGGTTGGAGCTGTTCCCCAAGCCATGTTATCCACTCGGTTACTTTTTGACCCCATCTCAACTCCTTAGAGTGCAATGTGGCCTGACCATAAGCTTGCTAATCCGGAGAGCTATGTCGGTGACTTTAAGGTGGTCCACGGTAGGCGAGCCGTGCACGAGCCGAACACGAACAAAGCCGTTTTCGGTTCGTCGTTCGTGGTGTCAAGCGTGGACGTACTACGAACCTACAACGAGCACTTTCCTCAAATGAAGGGAATCCCTTTGTGTTCGTCAAAAAACCGACAACTGCGAAACGTTTGGGGCGCACTCGTTGGAGGCTCGTAAGTCGGTCCACTTTAGACGAATTGTGTTCAGCTCGTGCTCGGCTCGCCTAGCGTGGACCCACCTTTAGTTCGTCTACGGGTCTTCTCATATCTGATTCGATCCCGTATAGGTATACCTATACTCTAAGCATGGCCCTCTCCATATATAGCTTGAGAAATCTTAGTATACATTCAAATTTTTGAGACATTTGAGACATACTGTTTTTGTTTCATAACAGTATGCTTGAGTAAAACACGATATGATCGGGTAAAAAATTACAAGGTACACAATTTCTGCAAATTACAGATTTTACTAGTCTCAGGTGGTGTGATGGTTGTTTATGGCTTTTGATTTACACGTGATCGTAACTTAAGGCTGTTATATGGACTTTTTACGAGCATTTTAGAAAACTAAGCCAATTGGCAATGTCTTTTATTGTTTACATGCATGAAAGCAGAAAGTAAAATATATTTTTCTGTGTTTTTACCGATCAGAAGCAGGATAAGGACAAAGTAGAGTATGTGCAGAAAGTGAAAGCAACTGGTGGCAAAGCAGATAATAATACTAATACTTTAATACTCTAATAATCCGTTACTCGTACTCTAATCTCGTACACTATTGACTAAAAATTATGTGTCAAAGCCGTCAAATGCTAAGGAAAGTCAGCCATATTTGTTTACTTTTTTTTACTTTCAATTGAAGAACGGTGTAGTTCATTTATAAATACAGGAACATTGGCTAACTAGATCTGTTCTACGTCTACTCCTCATTAGTTCTTATACCGTACTTTACTTACCTCCCTAGATGCGCAATGTACTATTTTTATCTTTAGGGTTAGACGATGTGTCACTATAATAAATCTGTCATGTTGTGGGCCACTCGCTAACCTTCGGCTTCGGGACTAAGTTTCAGTGCCAAATGGGGCTTTGGTGCATGCCAAATTAAATTGAAACTTATTTTGCTGTCTGTCAAACCAGCTTTGGCAGCAACAGTACCTACAGACTGTCTGCCTGCGACCACGGGTGTAACGTCATGCCCGTAACGTTATAATTTCAGTCACCCTTTAAATCGACATATTAATATACATAATATCTCAAAACAAAATCTAGCAATTCTAGCTGTAGCTGCTGTCCTTTTCTTTTATATGCCAGGAGAAAAGGATAGTGATTTTTTTTTTATCTACAGGGTGCTCGCGAGGAAACCGCAAGATTTTAACTATGCATTCTAGACATCAAAATAAACAAAAAATATTATGAGACATAATGTCAAATTCCACAAAAAAAAAATAGGCTTTTTGAATACTTTTTAACATTTCCAATTCTTTTTATCATAACAACAATTTGTTAAAATTAATATTGTAAATGTTTTTTTTAGGGACAAGTTTTTTTCGTCAAGTCTATTCTTATTTTTTGATTGTCAGGCAAAAGGTGTGGTAATATTAGAACACATTGTGGTAGCATTATAATCAAAAAGAAGTTTTATGACGAGTTACGTCGAAAAACTTTTTTCGAAAAAAGGTTAATTATCTCTGGAACCAAGCCGAATCCTGGAAATTGTATGTAACATTAAATACTCTAAATATGCTCAGGAATTCAGCATTAAAATCTTGCGGGTCCTCGCGAGAACCCTGTATACCTACTTACTTAGATATTCTCCCAATAACATACTGAGCTCCCCTTTTAAGTTTTACCCCGCTTAAGGGATGATTTTGGGGATGAGATCTATTATTTACCCTCTCATATACTCAATACAGCATACAGAATTTCATCTCAATTGATAGTTTTAGCGGTTACTGATTTTTGGTTTATTCAAATAATTTGAATTAGGGTTTTCTGTAGTAAAACTTCACCTGTCATAAATGCTAGAAATGAAGTCAAAGTCAAAGTCAAAATATTCTTTATTCAATTAGGCCCAGCAACGAGCGCTTTTGAATCGTTAAACTAAATAGCGAATGAGAGAAAAAAACTACCTCCGGTTCTAACCCTACACCACTGCCTGAGAAGAATCCGACAAGAAACTCAGCGGGACTTTCTTTTTTCAAATAATAGTTTTATAACATCTTACAGCTAACATGCATTAATTAAAAACGAAACATTTTGATTTAATATAAATACAGATATAGTACCTACATTAACTAGAGATGAAGTCTCTAATAGTCAGAACAATTGTATAAATTTAATGAATTTTGAGAAATGTATAGATGTAAAGATATATGTAAAAGGGCATACAATTGTTTTTAGTTAAGCGTTAAAATTAGCATTTATTATACTGCTAGAGATGTAAAGGTCTCTAGTTGTCAGAGTAAAAAGAAAACAAACGGATACATTTCACTAAATGTTTCAGAGATGTATAAGGTCTCCATGCGTCATAATATTAAATAATCATAAAGAAACAAACATGTAGCGAATGCATTGTATTAAATTATATTATTTTGTTCGCAGGTAACGACTGATACAAAAATATCTTCATCATCACTGGTATACTGGAAGACAAGTAGGTACTTATATCAGTTCATTTACAAGCTCCTACTTTTCTGCCAGGTATGGTGCCTATATGTACAGGTTGTCCCAAGATTATGGGGCGTGAAGGGAAAGTACCTTATATATAGTAGAAAGGATATTTCACTGACAGAAGACTTTATTTTTTTTTGAAAATCAAATAATACTGCATTCAAAAATTTTCCAAAACAATCTAGCTTTTTCTAGGCATCAAATCTACTTTAATACGAAACATTTTTATTTTTCGTATTTTTATGATTTCATTCGAAAGAACGGATAAAAAATAACAATATTTCTTAACAAACATAGTATCTAAAACTAAAAGTATAGGCAACCAAAAATGTTTGGAATAAAATTCGAAAAAAAAATTATAATTGGTTCGATTTCCGGGAGAAGCAAGTAATTAAAAAAAAACTTTGACGTGAAGTTTTATTTGCCTTAAAAAAACATAAAGTCTTGTTTCAGCAAAATATCCTTTTTAGAATATTTAAGGTAGGTATTTTCCCTTCATGTCCCATAGTCATGGGGGCGCCCTGTATTTCTTGATATGGTGGGCGCAAGTTGTGTCCTTGCGCCCACCATATCAATAAATACAAAGAAGACGGATCGGGAACTTCTAAATATTTAGAGAAAGCCATATTGTATTATGAGTAGGTAAGGTACATACACCTAGGTACGAGTACGATCGGCTCTATAAATTATGTTAACGATATTATTCCTTATGCCTCGGCCATAAGCTCTGAACCGTTTACATATTATCCGACGCATTCACGTTAATACAATAGCGTGTGTAAAGTAATAAAGGGTAAAATAGGCTGCCAAATCCGCCGCTGAACAAATGGTTTATGTTAGTATAGTCCATTTCAAATACGAAGGCTCGATACCACTCGAAAATTTTGTCATTCAATTGGTCCACTACAAATTGGCACGCACACACCGATATATGCAAAAAACTCATGCTACAAAAGGTTCTGGACAGGTATCTTTTGTTATCACTGATCCTATTGTTGACACAATGACTTTTGTCAAGTGGAATAGGGCCTTCGTATTTTAAATAGACTTTACACTCATAATCTGATTATCCGCGTTTCATGCCTCCGTATTCACACGTTCATTTAAGTAGGTAGGTACCTATTATTTACTTCATCATCATAAAAGTCCAGTGAGTGCCCACTGCTGAACATAGGCCTCTTTTCGCGTACGCCATTCGTCCCGTGCTTGTGCCAATCTTACCCAGAAGCGACCGACAGATTTAATAATATCGTCGACCCATCGAGCTGGAGGACATCAGACGATGTTTCTTTTTCTATTAATTACTTAAGACATAAAATTGTATTGTCGGGGATAGTGCTATACCGCGTAACTCGGAAATTTAATGTATCTACAAATAAGCCAAAATCGCGTAACTGTCATTGGTTTACGGGTTAAAATTCTTTTCGTTGTCTTATTTCATATGACTCTGTCACGTTTTTGGTTGCTGTTTCGACTCGGTATATAAAAAAAATCCGGTGCAGTTGTATTTCTTTTTCACACTAGATTTCAACTCATACATGGGAAATTGAAAACAAAACATCATCTCATACAAAAGTCACAACTCCGTCACGTTTTTTAGGGACACGAAATAAGGCAACAAAAATAATTTTGACCCTTATGCCGCGTATCTAACAAATTCTGCTAAGACAAGATATTCCACCAACGAATGTAAAATCCATATTAGAATATATAACTATTGTGTAGATACGTAGTATTTAACTACGAGTGCTAGTTACGCGGTATTGCTTATCCCGACGATATTACGACGTTTTCACCTATTCTTGAACTGCGTTCCGAAAAAGTGAAAGATTGTTCCTAATATTCAACTTGTAAGCAAATAAAGTAAATAAGTAGTTACCTTCTTCTTCTGAGCGATAGTATGATTATAGACACACAATTTGATAATAGTATTATAGTATTTATAGTTGAGATCACGCACACAACAACATGTCATGTAAACACAAGGGGAATTTGAAATTAGTTTTCTCTTCTCGTACTGACAGCAAATCTAATAGCAACTGTAAGATTGGCCAAAAAGTTTGTTTAACGGATTTGCTTCAATATTTTGAAGCAAGTCACGGTACGTTAAGTCATTCATTCATTCACAATTAGTACTTAATTTACATGTGTGTGTTATCATTCACATCAACTCTAATGAAACTACCTATAATAGTAATTAAATTGTAAATATCCCGGTCCTGGTCGGTCAAACCAAAATCTCAAATGTTTTAATTATAAAATTTCTACTCACACCTATTACTATTTCCAATTATTTAGATCATAAAGACGCAAACACATGAAAACTTTCAATTTATAACATGAATAGAGTTAATCCGATAAAATGACAGAACCTATCTAGGCTAGTCTGGGCTTAGCCATGCGTGGGATAAGCCCTAGGCGGCTCCATTATAGATGAGTCTAGAACTACGTAATGAGAATAAACTGGGGTCGCGCAGGGCGCCGGGGGATGGGGCCTAAGTTCTATCTACTGAGTTATACAGTGTGTTACCATCATAAAGGCTTCTATTGAACCTGAACAATGGGATGCAGCTTGTTAATCAAATCCTCGGTATGTTTTATTTCAGAACTGAATTGAATACCTATTTAAAATTATCGAACAAACTTTATAAGAAAAATTGACTGAAAAGCACTACTAGCACTACTTCAAAATGTATTGTTAATACGTGATTGACAATGACAGATAGCAGCCACTAGCAGTGTTTGACAACTAAGCAATACACGCTTTTACATTGATAGTTCCATAAAGTTTCGTGTTTTTAGGATTGGGCGAAAAATTCAGGGAAATTCCAATACAATCTGTTGTTAAAAACGGTTCCATCTTTGTTATAAATATTAAGAAAAAAAATTGTAATCAGCATGTTTCTCCAGCATTTTATATGAAAAAATTCACCTGACCCGTATTTATTGCCCGTGAGTGTATATTACAGGGTGTAAGTCTAATACGGGCGAAACTCTTAACGGAGGTTTGTTTAGGACATAAAAAGTTCATTTAGATAACTTTTACTTAAAATTAGAGCAACACACTGAAGTTAAACGCCCTTTGACAGCTAATTTCAAAAACAGATGACATAACTGACAGTGACACATCAATATTAACAAATGTTCGTACCTACATTGATGCTCCGAGAATCTTAATAGTTATTTATGTGGCTAGCGCATAATAAGAGTGTTTAATGCCTAATTATGTACAGTCACATACATAGCTTTATCTACCTCCATATCATAAATTTAGAATGCCAATTTACCTTTATTTACATTGATATCCACTAAGTAAAATACCTCTAAATATAACTATTCAAAAACTGATTTGTGTAAAAATATCCTAGAATAAATATTTATTGAAAAAAAAAAACAAAAAGAAGTTGACTTTATAACATTAATGTATTGACACCGATACTTTAATGTTAACATTATGATGCATTGTACGTTAATGTTAACATTATGATACAGGCACAGGCACCGGTTTCTTAAAATAGGTCATTATCATTACATTACCGCTTCTGAATACATAATAGGGAAATTATGATATGGATGTAGGTAGATAAAAATATTCTATGGGGTCATAATTTTACACTTGTATATTTACACTTGTAAATTAAAAAGAAACCGTAATCCACGATTACACTAATGAATCCCGCGTCTGGTTTAATTTATCGCCCTTATTAGATTTACACACGGTATATAATTTGTATGACTGGCACCTGTGGAGTTTTCCACATTACCACACAAAGCCTCCGGGCACTGAACCGACCGAGGTTACCTAGTATCCGGTCTTAAATCAACTGATGAAACTGTACTTAGCGAATCGAAAGGAAAACACGTACTAGGTAAACCACACAACTATGATATAATTCTGTGAGGTAAACTACAGGGGGTTTCAAAATTATGAGACATGAAGGTACCTTAAAATATTATTAATATGATATTTTACACAAATAAAACTTTATTATTTTTGAAAGTTAGTATTTCTGCATTTACATAATATTTAAAAAATAATTAACTCACGAACACAAAAATACTTGCCTTCTCTGGGAATCGAACTGACTCAAATTTGAAAAAATAATCACCTTTTATTTTTATGATGATATATATGTACGAAGCTGTGGAGGTTCCGAGTTCGAATCCCGGCGAGGGCGTTATTTGTGTAGGTATTTATTTATCTTATCACAAATATTTGTTCCTTAGTCGTGGCTGTTTATAAATAAATAAATAAATAAATATCTTTGGACATCTTACACAATCTTTATGTAATCAATTAAGTATCTATAATCTACGAGTAAACGAGTATACGTATCTGTACGAGTATATTGAGGTGGATTCAGACCAAACGAGCAGCATTCGCTATTCTATCCTCCACTCTACGCAATCAACGAATCACGTTTTGCGTTACAATCGAATTTCGTAGAGTACCTAGGGGATTACAATTTCGAATAGCGAATGCTCTTTTGGTCTGAATGTACCTTTATATTATTGTATCGTCGCTTGGAACCCACACCACAAGTCTTAATTGATCTTACCGTGAGACTAAGTCGATTTTTTGAACGTGAAGTCGATTTATGTGTTGTACCAAGATATATCCTACTTACATTGCTACATTGGCCGTGTGGTGACGGCAGTAAGAATACATTTGTCACCATCCCAACTCCTTCTGCAGGTCTCGTAAGAGTCGACTAAGGGATTGAAGTGTCACTGACCATTATGTGATAAAAGATTTATTTTATGATGGGCAGCAGCGTCATCATAGTGGACACATCTGCGATCGCCAATCCGCTTGCCCAGCGTGGCGATTATGGGCATTTACCTCCTAATGCGTATACGCATATTTAATAGGAGAGGCCTACGTCCAGTAGTGGACTATCATAGGCTGATGATGGATGTATGTATGTATGTATGATTGCTACATTTGTTTGGCTCAAAAAACCAGTTTGTAATAGCACGACCAAATGACAGAAATGATATTAAAACATTTGTGTCGCCTCGGGAGCAATTCGGAAAACTTTTATAGCCGTTTTTCATCACCATAAACATTACCCGCTAAAGACAAAGTTTATCTGTTACGTATATGGACTATGGTACCTACGAGTATACTTACTACGTAGTTAGTGAATTACTAAGCTAAACTACCTAGCAACGACAACGTGATAAAAAACGACTTTTTAGTGAATATGTCACTAATGTCAGTGTCAGAAGTGTCAGTGTCAGGGGATGCGTTCCAAAATTATAATTTAATTTAACAGTGCGAGCGACGTTTCAGTGTATCTTATGTTATTGTATTGTTTAATATTCTGTTTCCATTTCTGTATTTTAATTTATGTATGTAAGTATTAGAATAAGTGTCAGACGTGCGTGACCTCACAAACGGCCCCAATGGAAGACCAGCGCTGGGCTGTAATTACAGGCCCCAGCTTTATGCTGAATTGGGGACCGTTTTGTGGCATAATTTGTTTCTTGTCCTTTTAAATGTGTATCTTGTAAAGTCTTACCATTGTGTCACAAATAAATATTTTTTCTTTCTTTTCTTTCTTTCTTTCTTTCAATTATAATGAAATAGCTTTTTGGAAAAAAATCCAGTATCTTGGAAATCAGCCAGAAATCTAGCGAACTTCACAAGACATTTTCGTATCTAAATATGTTCCCCTTCCTGCCGAGCCCTTTGTATGATAACCAATGAAGCTCGGGCGTCCAGGGTGGTTACCGATATCTACTAATGCGACTCAATCTAGGACCTAATCTGAATCGCGATGTTTCAGTTCCATATAATAACTGTCAAAAACTGATAAGCAGAACCTAAAAGGAATCGCGTTTATGAGATCATGATAACCCCCAGGCTCCAGAGTGCTTAGACAAGTTGCCAATCGCTATAGCGCTTAATCGTCAGTCGTAAACGAAAGGCAGCTAACTCTCTTTGTTGCACTAATATGAAAGAGTGACAGAGAAGGAAAACTACGATACGCTACCAAGCGTTAGCGATTGGCAACTTGGCTAAGCATCCAGGACTGCGACCATATATATAACATGGACGTCTAACGCCACCTCAAAAATGCCCCCATAATCAATTGTTCAATTGTGCCCAAATGGGCTGGACATAGCGCTTTTTTCAACACCGCGCATATTTCGGCGCAACATCTTTGACAAAATGTTTATAGAATATAGCCAATCAAAACTTTGATGGACCAATGACAACTATTTTTAAATGGCGGTTTAAGTTTTTATAGGTTGACATTGAAATTCATTACCGTGATGCATTGAAGAGGGGGTGACACTTGTCAACTAAAATTCAGGACCATTTTTGAAAGGCAATTTAATATGGCGTGCGGCTTCCATGTTTTATTTGTTCGTTCGTAGATCCAGGTTAGTTTTCGCACTTGACAGTACATTATCACTCGTACAAGTACTTCAGTGGACGCTATGCGCTCTCTCTCGGTTTCACACGCGGTATGTCGCCCGCGCGACGGTGAAAGTACCGGTGACTTGTTGCCAACACTGCTCTGACCATTCGTGACCAAAGCGCAGGCTTCTGCGTTAATCGCAGCTCTACGCTGCGTTAAGGTGCATTTAGACCAAACTAGCAATGGACAATTTGCAGAACATTCTCAAAGTTGCGGAAATTTACTCAGAAATTTCCAAGAATTTTCATGAGAATTTAAAAGTAAGTTCTCAATGAGAATGTTTCCATAAGAACTAATAAGAAAAGTAATGTATTTCATAATTGAGTAAATAAGGCGTAAAATATACCTTGAAAGGTATATTTTACGCCTTATTGCTATATTGTTTGTATATTTGTTCGATTAGTGTTTATGGTAGGTTTTTTGTTTTTTTATTGTATTCCGATTATTTTATAAATTAGTTAGTGTATATGTTAGGATTTTGTTTATAGTTTAATTTAATGTTTTTTATGCCTATCTTAATCAATTGTGAAATACTAAATAAAATGTTATTATTAATACCTTGAAAGGTATGTATATTTATACAACGGTTTTGGCATGATTAGCTTACTTGTAAAAATTAGATTGCCGAGAATATTCTCTATAGAAGTTTCGCAACTTATGAAACTTCTCCTCGGTACATTGCTAGACCAAACGAGCATTCGCTCATTCTATACTCCACTCTACGAAATCAACGAATTTCTACAAATCACGTTTCGTGTAACGAACGAATTTCGTTGTGGGGGGGGGATAGAATGAGCGAGTGCTCGTTTGGCCTAAATGCACCTTTAGACGGGTGCAATAATCGTCCTCCAAATGACGGTGCAACGATCATCCTACGATCGTGAGATGCGGCTACAGATGCAATTGCGGAAACGCAGGAGTAGCCACACATCGGTACTCCAGGCCCAGGGACCAAGATGCTTAGCCAAGTTGCCAATCGCTAGCGCTTAATCGTCAATCGTAAACGAAAGGCAACTGTCTTCGTCGCACTGATATGAAAGAGTGACAGAGAGGGAAAACTACGATACGTTACTAAGCGCTAGCGATTGGCAACTTGGCCTAAGCATGCTGAACCGGTATTTTACAAAAACGGGAAAGGGACAGTGATATACGACTCGTATAGCCTCGTCCCTTTCTCTCGACCTAAACTGAATCGCATTAGTACGTCATGGTAAATTGGTAACCCCCCTGGATGCTTAGCCAAGTTGCCAATCGCTAACGCTTAGTAGCGTATCGTAGTTTTCCCTCTCTGTCACTCTTTTATATTAGTGCGACAAAGACAGTTAGCTGCCTTTCGTTTACGATTGACGATTAAGCGTCTGCGATTGGCAACTTGCCTAAGCACCTTGACCCGTAGAATTTAACCGTGAGTGTACCTATATTATTTTATTTATTGATTTTCAAAAACATGAAAAAGCGGTAGAATGACTAATCCTGCAACATTATTTAATGTCGGATGTTCAAGGTGCAACATGCTAATATGCAACAAGGTACTTCCTAGTACAGCCAGGTAAGCATGCATATTTCCTTGTCAAATTTCTGGTATCATTTTGCGGTTTCCGCGTGAATACAAAATTAAGTAATCAACTTAAGCACGCAAATAATTAATCATTAATAGTTTTTATACCTACTTAGGTAAGTTGTTAATGATGAAATAAGCCAAAACCGCGTAAATAATAATAATTATGTTCTTATTACTATCAGAGATCGGACAAATTTAATGTGCGTCTTGTTCGCAATAGTATGGACATGACTCCAAATTTGATTGAATAATTAATCATTTTCAGAAAATTATCTATTTGACATCGGTAGCTATGAAAATCTTTGTAAATTGTCACATAAAAGCTTCGAAATCAAATTTCATAAAAATATTCTATTAATTATTCATTCAATCAACTTCGAAGTCATGTACATATTATTGCGAACAATGACGCACATTTTGTCCGATCTCTGAACAGAGCTAAGTCCAAGAGTATAAGGCCTGTAGAAAGTCTTGTCCAGTAGGCCTTCAGCTAGTTGACCTTACTATGTATATTTTTATTGATCATAGTAAGATTTCAGTATATTTTAGCATAATGATACGTAATTGTCATTTGTCATATCTGCCATTACGTTCTAACAAGTTTACAAGTGCGAAAGGACGCGTAACACGTTGAATGGTTAAAACGGGACCATCATACACACGGAATGGAACAACTAAAATGCGGTTTTAAGTTTCAACGTAGTCGCATTCGTAATAATAATAAACATTTATTCATGACACACAAGACAAGACAGTACATATAAATAAAATAATTAACAGAAATAAGTTCATCACGAAATGGACACAACTCAGTGCAGTGCTAGCCCGAAGGCCGGCGCTGGTCTTCCGTAACCCATTAGGTGATGCCACGACAGATAACACACAAAAAAGAGCGAAAATAAATACTAAAAGAAAAACATATAAATCCAATATATATATTATCTTACCGGAATCAGAAAGGGATTCGCAAGTACCTACTGTTGACCCAACAGATGACATAAAAGTTACCAAGAAAAGAGTTGTTTATACAGTGTGTTAACATGATGCAGGCTTTTATTTGAACCGAGGATTGAGATGCAGATTCTTAGCCAAACCATGTGCATTATTTGTTTAAAAATCCTAATTTTAAAAGTAATTAACTTTCTAAGAAAAGTTAATTGAGAAGCAATGTACTTCAAAATAAATCGTTAATTGGCACTTGACAATGACAGATCGCAGCCACTCGCAACGTTTGACAACTAAGCAGTACACGCGTTACATTGATCGTTCGAACGAAATAAAAATAATTATACAATTAATTTAAATATTTGTCAACTCTTAATACTTGAAAACGATTGCCAGTAATGCGTATTATTACCCATTTTCGTAAAAGCCTGGGTCATGGTAACACACCGTAGATGTAGTGAGTGATTAATTAATCTATTGTCTGCAAGTCTCTGCACCTAAACTATGAATATGTCCTAGATTTACTTATACACTGTTGTGTCAACAGTACTTTCGAATCCCATTCTAATCGCGGTTTGATAATACAACACGAACTATGCACAACATAATTATTATCCGTGAACTAATAAATATACAAAAAATACAATTCATGGACAAAGTCTAGCGCTAATGGTGAGTTCAGTGTTTAGAAATGACACACAATGGTAGGCAAGTGGTAGGATAGTCGGTAGTGGTGAAATCGAGAAAGTGGCATCGATGACCTCCGGCATGTTATTAACGCACGCAACTCAAATATTATAGTCTGTACGGATTTTCCCGGTAATTTAATATTAAATTGTTAACCGCGTTTGTAGCCCTGTCGAGTGCACGTAACTAGAGGTCCCTGGCTCAAATCCTTGATATGGTATCACATCCACTCATGATCACCCTGTATAGGTACCTCTCGAAAAAATTGGCTGCGTCATACAGTCATGAGAATAGTATTTTACACAATCGTGTTATAAATGTTATAATAGAGAGCTTTTAATTCGAGTACCGTATTTAGGCCACGAAGCTTGCTCATGCTGAGTGGCCTAAGTAAAGTACGAGATTGAAAAATAACACCATTATTGTGTATAATACTTTTCCTACGAGTCAATTAAAATAAGTAAACAAATATAAACAATGAAATAAATACGCTGAAACGAAGTGCAGATCCTGAGGTGGCCGCCCGTTGATGTCTTTTTTGCTGGCACGGGATTGGAATTTATTTCAGTTGCCTACAGCGTTGGCTTATGAGTTAATTATAATTGAGTTGCGAACTCGACGTAAATGTATATGGTTATTATAAGTTTGTGTATGTAATCGTAATTCGAACATTACAGTCGACGAGTAGAAAAAAATATTAGCTGCGCAATCCTAAAAACGGAACCCACGAAGCATTAATTACAAAATGGACCGGTAATCTGTAATAAGCACTATAGCGAGGCGGTCGGCCGGCACTGATGTGAACCAGTTGCTCAAACAGCGAAGCAGTGGCTTGTTTGTGGGTCAAATCGTATGGTGACCAGATCATAATCAACTACCTATCTATTATACACGGTGGAATTTAATCGGTGAACAGGAACCCATTTTTCTAATTCAGTAATCGATGGCGGTCACGTTTATGTAGTACTTAAGTGGAACCAAGTTTTTTTTTAGCATAAATTTTTTTTATGTTGAAATTAAAATTTATTGAAATTAAAGTTTAATACCTCTTTTCAAACTATCAGCCATAGAAACTTAAAACATAAATGAGCAATAACCACTCACATGCTTTAATTTTTGCGATAGACTCAATTCCTATGTAAAATAAGAGCGATGCATGGCTGATAGTTTGAAAAGAGGTATTAAACTTTTCAGACTAAACCATTAGTAGGGTGACAATAAATTTTAATTAAAGTTTAATTTCAACATAAAAATTTGTTATGCTAAAAAAAAAACTTGGTTCCACTTAAGTACTACATAAACGTGACCGCCATCGATTACTGAATTAGAAAAATGGGTTCCTGTTCACCGATTAAATTCCACCGTGTATTATAACATACATAGGTCACTAAA
Organism: Thaumatotibia leucotreta; assembly: GCA_025490895.1. Classification (NCBI taxonomy): domain Eukaryota; kingdom Metazoa; phylum Arthropoda; class Insecta; order Lepidoptera; family Tortricidae; genus Thaumatotibia; species Thaumatotibia leucotreta. The sequence goes on along the minus strand of JALPQI010026569.1, from coordinate 202 downwards.
TAAGTTCTGCAACAAATAGCCATACTGACTAAAAGTAAGGTTTTTTTAATATCACTCTAATTGGATGTCCTTTAAATGAGGGTTTTCTGAAATGACGTTCACCAGGGCGGCAGCACTGAGGCGTCAGGTCCAGAAACTTGTCTAAATTCTCAGAGCGCTTATAGTTTCGTGCTTAAATGTTTATATAAAAAAATAGAAATAC
>JALPQI010026568.1:0-11114 GCA_025490895.1 Thaumatotibia leucotreta | reverse complement strand
AATATTTTCATTTGTATGCCGCAGAACAGTCAAAACTCAAAATTACGTTATTACTTTCCCTGGGTTAATCTACTAGTGTTTCCTTTTGGTCCGAATTTGGATCTAATAGCCTCCGGCGGATCTTTTTGGAACATTTCGAATCTTTTTGGAGCCGACATAGGAGCGAATCTGGCAACACTGCATTTCACAACGGTGCGACAATTATAACATACCTATGTTATAATTTAATACCTATTAAAGTTTGTTTAATACCCTATTAAAGTTATTGTAATGTCAGACGAAACAGTACCTAATAAATATTGACAATCATCGCATCTGTCACCATGGTAAAATATAGACCGAATCCGTTAAAACTATCGTTAAATATTTTTAATTAACCCTTACAACTTACAATAGCTTTTCGAAGAAACTGTTTCCTTTAATATATCCTCTCAGAAAACCTCAGGTTTTTTCATTGAACCAGGATGATGCGCTAAATACTAGTCCTTTTATGTTTTTCGGCATACAATACACAACGCCGTAGATACAACATCATGTCCTAAACACTGAATGGGTCAAAACGTCCAAAAGGCAATTTCCGTCCCTCACTAAAGTACTTCCGAATAAAAAAAGAACAAGTCATTGTCAGTGTGACTGCGGCATTAGTTTTTTGTTTTGTCCGACCACGGTCGAAACTTGGGTCACGGACGAAAAGGTCAAATTGCCTTAAATACGGTTTTTGTAGTGTAGATACTAAAATGACAGTTGGATTACTCATCAACAAATACAACATGGAAGCTGCACGCCATACAAAATTGCATTTCAAGTCTTTCAACCACTGTTTTAGGCAACTATGAAACCCTCAGCGGAGTGTAGGTTACTGAGCATGGCCCGACATGCTCTAGGCCAATTTTTTTGTCATTTACAAACTAGACATGAAGCTCACTCACAAACTCTTATAAAAAAACGGCAAAGTGCGAGTAGGCATGTAGAGTTCTGTACCATTATCAATTGCTTATTTAAAAAAATACGTTTGTTGTATGGTAACCCCTTTATATATCTATTTTATTATACTTTTTTAGTATTTACACTTAAACACAGCATCTGCGAAATATTCATGTGTTTAACTATCACGGTTCACGAGATAATGCCTGGTGACAGACGGATAAAAAAACAGTGGGGCTTTAGTAATATGTACAGTCAAAGACAAAATAAGGTGTACACAAAAAATGTCCCAGTGCACTCTAATTCTGTGTAATAAGCAAACCCCGGATGACGGGAGCAAAATTGCGTTTGTCACTAGTGCTTAGTTAAATATCGACTATTCTATCGACATCCATACCAACATTTTATGAATTAGAAATGTATTGATCAACAGTAATTTATGCAACCGTACGTAATCAAAGGCATTGCGATCTAAAATTGATAAACAATAATATGTCAATAATACCTAGTACCATAGGACAGTTACAAAATCGAAATTAAAGCCAAAAAAGCAGCTTGAATGTCGTTCAGAATTTCAAATTGCACTTGTTAAGATTACTTTTACATCCTCAAGGCGAAATTATTCACAAAAAATATCATAATGTGTTGACTAAAAAAATTGGTGAATTCATATTAAAAATCTTAAATATTTTTGATATCTGGAAAAGAAGTGGAACTACTAGGGAAACATAATTAGCATAATCTATAAATCTCAAACTAAAAAATCGTTCATATGGATGTCGATAGAATAGTCGATATTAAACTAAGCACTAGTGACAAACGCATTTTTGCTCCCGTCATCCGGGGTTTGGTAATAAGCTAATACTTTCTTTCGATACTTGTTTTTGCACTTGACTGTACGTACTTTTGTTACTGCCCGAATTGCCCAATGCAATTGTGCATGTACTGTGTATTCAAGGTCGTTTCATTGTTTTAAATTGGTGATACGAATCTTGTTTTTATTGACGAAGTAGTCCGTAGCCCGTTAATGTGATAACCGAATAATGGCTATGCAATGACTGGCAAGTCAAACCAACATCTTTTTTCGAACTGTCAAAACAGTCGCCACGCTACTATGAAATTTTTACAAAAGAGACGTCACGTTTGTACTGCCAAATGACCTAAATATTTCATGTTCCAATTTATTAAATCGTCGTTTGACAACCAAAACTCACTAAGTAACAAATACATACTTGAAATAGAGATCTCAGTTCTGATTCAATACTGACATAAGAGGTAGCTAAGAGTACTGACAGTTTTTATAGTGAGTTTTGGTTGTCAGCCAACGAAATTGAAGTTCTGTACAAAATTAGGGCAATCTACATTTTAGTAAAATTTCTTCGTACCTATATTACCTATTGAAAAATCTATGAACTCTTTAAATGCCTAACATTATAAATAGTAGATGTTTTGAGTATACTTGTATTGTCTATGATTGGCGGCTGGTACTGATTTACAAATTTATAGATAACGTTGTTTGGACAGACTGACTGATAACGTGACCCGGTCAAGGTCAAAGGAAGACGATAGAAACGGAAGTCGGAAGATTACAGTAGGTAGGTATATGTTCAGTAAGTAGGTATTTTAGCAACCGCCATATTCGTATGATTGATACTGCTAGTAGTATTTTATTCTGGCAAATCTTTCTGTAATAAACAGTGTGATGCTGATATGATATTCTCACCAATTTTAAGTGCTCTTCGCACAATTTTTAAATTTCTGCCTTGTTCTGACATTTTAGTTTGCTAGATTAGTTTCATTACCAAGGATCGGACAAACGCCATTTTGAAAACATAACCCTGTTCCTTACAGTAGAGACTTCCTTATCTTATGATGGCAGGTACGCCGATCCCAGTAAAGACATGTGTATGACACCGGACAGGCCTATTGGGTTAATATTTTCCGGTTCCGAAGTCTTTCATCCTTTGTCTGGCGAGGGCATGACATTCGCACATCAAGTGTTTCATTGTCTCCTCTTCTTCGCCACACATTCTACAGTCTATGCTGTCAGAAAGACCCATTTTGGCCAAAAGAGATTTGACCCCAAAGTGCCCCGTAAACACCCCCGTTATGAGTTTGTCTTTTGCTATATTTCCAAAGCTTTTTGCTCCAGCCCGAGTCTACTTCGTGCATAAAGAGCTTTGAATGCCTGAGCCCCGTCAGATTGGTCCACTCTTCCTGGTGCTTCCATCTAACTCGCTCTTTCATGGCTGTTTTTATGGTTCCTTGTGAGAGTCCCACAAATGGTTCTGGACCTACAAAGTTGTTTGCAAGCTCATCTGCATTTTCATTGCCAAAGAAGCCCTCGTGCCCTGGGATCCATACCAGTTGCACCTTGTTTCGCCTTCCAAGTTCGTTCAGAGCTTGGATGCCGTTGAATACCAGTCTAGAGTCCACTTTAGGTGCCGTAAGGGCCTTAAGTGCTGCCTGACTGTCGCTTAATATATAGATACACTCACCCTAGTGTCGACTCTAAGCGGCTGCACTCTATCAGCCGTGAGCCGTATCTTCTTGAAGGGCGGCGGGTCGGCGGGCGGGCGGTGGTGGGGGGCGGCAGGTACGCGGACCCGAGGAGAGACATGTGTAGATACCGGACAGGGGTCCTCGGCACTCACCCTAGTGTCGACTCTAAGCGGCTGCACTCTCTCAGCCGTGAGCCGTATCTTCTTGAAGGGCGGCGGGTCGGCGGGCGGCGGGTGGTGCGCCGGCGGCGCGGGGGGCGGCAGGTACGCGGACCCGAGGAGGGACATATGTATGACACCGGACAGGGGTCCTCGGCACTCACCCTAGTGTCGACTCCAAGCGGCTGCACTCTCTCAGCCGTGAGCCGTATCTTTTTGAAAGGCGGTGGATGGTGGGAGGCGGCAGGTACGCGGACCCCAGTAGAGACATGTGTATGAGACCGGACAGGGCTATTGGGTCCTCGGCACTCACCCTAGTGTCGACTCTAAGCGGCTGCACTCTCTCAGCCGTGAGCCGTATCTTCTTGAAGGCCGGCGGATGATGAGAGGCGGCAAATACGCGGATCCCAGTAAAGACATGTGTATGACACCGAACAGGGCTACTGGATCCTTGGCACTCACCCTAGTGTGGACTCTAAGCGGCTGCACTCTCTCAGCCGTGAGCCGTATCTTCTTGAAGGACGGTGGATGGTGGGAGGCGGCAGGTACGCCGATCCCAGTAAAGACATGTGTATGACACCGGACAGGGGTCCTCGACACTCACCCTAGTGTCGACTCTAAGCGGCTGCACTCTCTCAGCCGTGAGCCGTATCTTCTTGAAAGGCGGTGGATGGTGGGAGGCGGCAGGTACGCGGATCCCAGTAAAGACATGTGTATGACACCGGACAGGGCTATTGGGTCCTCGGCACTCACCCTAGTGTCGACTCTAAGCGGCTGCACTCTCTCAGCCGTGAGCCGTATCTTCTTGAAGGGCGGCGGGTCGGCGGGCGGCGGGTGGTGCGCCGGCGGCGCGGGGGGCGGCAGGTACGCGGACCCGAGGAGGGACATGTGTAGACACCGGACAGGGGTCCTCGGCACTCACCCTAGTGTCGACTCTAAGCGGCTGCACTCTCTCAGCCGTGAGCCGTATCTTCTTGAAGGGCGGCGGGTCGGCGGGCGGCGGGTGGTGCGCCGGCGGCGCGGGGGGCGGCAGGTACGCGGACCCGAGGAGGGACATGTGTAGACACCGGACAGGGGTCCTCGGCACTCACCCTAGTGTCGACTCTAAGCGGCTGCACCCTCTCAGCCGTGAGCCGTATCTTCTTGAAGGGCGGCGGGTCGGCGGGCGGGGGGGTGGTGGGGGGCGGCAGGTACGTGGACCGGAGGAGAGACATGTGTAGACACCGGACAGGGGTCCTCGGCACTCACCCTAGTGTCGACTCTAAGCGGCTGCACTCTCTCAGCCGTGAGCCGTATCTTCTTGAAGGGCGGCGGGTCGGCGGGCGGGGGGGTGGTGCGCCGGCGGCGCGGGGGGCGGCAGGTACGCGGACCCGAGGAGAGACATGTGTAGACACCGGACAGGGATCCTCGACACTCACCCTAGTGTCGACTCTAAGCGGCTGCACTCTCTCAGCCGTGAGCCGTATCTTCTTGAAGGGCGGCGGGTCGGCGGGCGGGGGGTGGTGCGCCGGCGGCGCGGGGGGCGGCAGGTACGCGGACCCGAGGAGGGACATGCGGGTGCCCGCGCGGTACTCGCCGACCGCGCCGCCGCCTCGGTAGTTGCTGTCCCTGGAACTGTTGACAGGGCTTGTTAAAGAAAAGAATAGAATATAATACATTTATTTGCTATAAAAGGTAAGGTAAACTTAAAATAAAAACAAGACCAAAATGGATGCCACTGGCCGCTAACTAAAGCTAAACTAGGCATGTTAAAAATCAGTTTAACCATCGGCATACGTAGAGTATACCAAACCCCAAATTAGGGCATGCGAACCCGGGATTTATTTGTATGAAATCACGGGATTTAATATTATTAAATCCCGGGTTTGCATACATTTGAATCCCGGGATTGCATGTCCTACCCCCACATGTACAGAAACGTCATATAAACATTTAACACCTCGTATGAGGAGGGTTAAGTATGGGTATCGTTGGTAGATTTGGAAGCTGGCTTGTGGGAAATATGGTTTCCCGTCTGGTAACCAGCTATGCAATGGGAATAACTGTCCGATCTCGTAGCCGGATTTGGTAGCTGATTGTGATTACTAAACTTGGTTGTAAATCAGTAATAGAAAAGTCTCATTTTGTAACCAGTTACAAGTAACAACACGGGATTCTATTTCCCTTTTCGAAGCTGATGACTAAACGTAGTTACAAATCGGTAATAGTAAAGTCCCCATTTAAAGCCACTGGAATTTTATTCCCATTTCGAAGCTGGTTACGAAACTTTGGCTACCAAACGGTACTAAAAGGGGTCGCTCTTGCGTCAAAATGCAGGCTACATGTCATTAACTTGACGAACGAATATAAACTGAATTTGAATATAGTCTGTCAGGAGGAAAATTGTTTTGACCATAGTCAAAATATTAATATAAAAACTGACAAATAGCAACTGACGGTAGCAGGCGCTCTGGGAAATCTCTAAATTTTCAAGTACGCAAAACGGTTATGTATAGACCGGAAACCACCAAAATATTACATACTTGCCTACTTATAATAAATAATTGAGTACCTATTTACGAACTTGCGTCACCGCTTATAGTATAGTTGAAACAGTAGCGTCGGCTCTTCAAAGTAAAATATTCCACTAATTAAACAATAATTGAACCGTGAAACAATGCGGCTGCAATGGCTGCATTTACATCGACAATAAAAATGTCTTCAAATCAACGCCACGTAATAACTTAATTGTTGGAATTCCTAAGAAATACGGTCATTAAAACTTCAGCAATTAATGCTAACGTTTAGATTGACGTCAGTTTATTGTGGTGTTAATAATTTGTTTGTGAACAATAATTTATTCATTGAACGCGTCGGTTCCCATCGCATTATGCGGGTAGGTGGGTAATGGGACATTCGGCAGGTTGGCGCTATAATGAAATGATAATTATGTTCTGCTACATATTATTATACATAGTTTGAGCGACTACGGAATATCTTCTTGTACAATATTCTGCAGTGTCTCTAGTTTTCGACCAGTGTGTGTTGCCAGTAATTTCGTACGGCTCGGCTCTGAAACGTGGTCGTTCACTATGGGACTCATTAGGAGGCTCAAGAGTTACTCAGCGAGCGATCGAGAGGGCAATGCTCGGGGTTTCTTTGCGAGATCGAATCAGGAATGACGAGATCCGCAGAAGAACGAAGGTGACCGACATAGCCCGAAGAATCGCCACGTTGAAATGGCAACGGGCTGGCCATATTACCCGAGGAACCGATGACCAATGGGGTCGGCGTGTTCTCGAGTGACGACCACGCACTGGACGGCGCAGCGTGGTAGGCCCCCCACAAGATGGAGCGACGACCTGGTAAAGGTTGCGAGTACCCACTGGATGCAGGCAGCTCACGACTGATCTTTGTGGCACTCTCTGGGGGACGTCATTTGGCTAATGATGATGATATATTATAAATGGAAAAACTACACACAAACATGGCATGGATTAGTGATGGGTCGTTCCCGGTCACTTTCCCAAAATAGTATGGGGGAATACGGAATACTCTCAAATGGAAACTTTACACATAGTAAGATTGTGATATTACCGGCACGATGCCTCATGAACGGCACATCTTTAGTCCAGATCCAAGAATCAGAAATTGTCATGCCTATCCTCCTAAATGCATAAGAATGGCAATTCTTATAGATATTTCGAGGTAGACAGGTTCTTCAGCTACTTTTGAGATACATAATCAGCCTATCAAAGTCCACAGCTGGACGTAGGCCTCTCCTATTAACTATGCGTATAGACGCGTTGGAAGGTAAATAAATAAAAGCAGATTGGCGATCGCAGTAATGTGTCCCCTATGATGACGCTGCTGCCCATCATCAATCAAATCAAAAAATGGTCAGTGACGCTTCAATCCCTTAGTCAACACCCGCAGGAAGAGTTCGGGTGGTGACAAATGTATTCTTGCTGCCGTCACCACACGGCTGACTACTTTTGAGATAATCGTAGTTTATTTTATTCGCCGTTGAAAAAAACCTTTAAGTTAAATGGTATGGAACAATTACATTGGGAAGTTATAAAGAACACTAACTTTTCCATTTATATTCTTTGGCTTTGATCTTTTATTTCCATTCTCGTACAGCAACATAAGAGATATTTTAAATACGTATAATTTGTGTAAGATCGTCGCGACACATATTTTACATTTATTTTCCATTTCAAAACAACACGAAGCCACACAGATGTCAACAATTTTATTTTACTTTTTAATCTTTATATTGGTATCCGGTTACACGTCATTTGTCTATGGACGTAACATAGACAAGTTAAAGGGTACAGAAAAAACTATAAGTATTACACGGTAAAAAAAAACAAGCCCGGAAATTTAATAATTAAAAACCGGAACGAATGAACAACAACAATTCAAACTCGTAATTCACGCTTCTGCTTTTGACATCTGACAAATCGCCTGCGTGGAATGAAATGAGCGGGAAAAGGGTAAAGGCCAAGGTTGCGAGACAGGCTACCAACCGCGCGGCGTGTAAGAAAAGGACGCGTTCGGGTTATTGTTTTTTTTTTCATTCAGCCAGCCAGTTTAAAAAATAAATGAAAAAAATATTTGCGCGCTTGAAATACGCGATAGCTTACGTCACTGAGCATGAATTTTAACAATGAACATTTGTTACATAGAACAATGATGTAAATAAAATCTACAATGGCTCTGATAAAGGCGTGACACGTAGTAATGCAATCAAGTAGATAAGGAATTGTGTATTATCCATATTTATCGGTAAATGCCACTTATGATAACAATTGGTATCGTAAACATGCCGTAAAGGGGCGTTGTGATATAAAAAGTTCTTTAATAGGTATGCTGAACATTTCTTGGGTAAATAAAGATTTCTTTATACATTATGATATGATGAGTCATTGCTAGTTTTATGTCGTGTCGTGTGTCCTTATTAGTCTTATTACTCTTTACCCTTACCGTAGCTAACCGTATCTATGCGTAACTTGCTTTTCATCCCTCTTGCTCCGCGAGTGCGAGTGAGATGAACAGTGATATAAAGACAAGGGAGGATTCATAGGACCTTTCAACAAAGTTAATATCTGAAGAACACGACGTCCATATTCCGTTTAACTTGTTATTATACCGTATTTTACGTTAGTTTTGAAAGAAGGCCTAAAGAGAATAATTATAATAGTTCAAAAAACACGCTTTTTTCGTATTCCTAACAGCAAACCCTTTCATTTGATACCATTTGGGGTGCATTTGAAGCAGCTCTGTCACTCTTTCGTGTTAGTGCGACAAAGACAGTTAGCTGCCTTTCGTTTACGATTGACGATTAAGCGTTAGCGATTGGCAACTTGGCTAAGCATCCTGATGATGTGATGTTCCTTTATTCTGAATCACCGTTAATAAAAGTTGTGTTTAGTGCAGCTCCTCATATTTTTAATTTAATTATAAGCCTAGGCAATAAAGAAATAGTAAAACCAGTAACGACCTCATCACGTGTGCGTACTCGCAATTTATTTGTAACTCGTACGCGAAAATACAATTTGTGCCAAGTTTACAACGTTTTATTTTTACGTGCCTGTGACGGAAATAACCCGCATATAAGCGCAATATGAGATATCTTTGACGTAAAATGCAGGCGATATCGCAATTTTTACATTTTGTTTTTAATCATTTAGGATTTAGGACATAATATTATAGTACTCACTCAGTTTGGTGTTAAAACAGTAGCCGTACTATACTTTGCAAGTTTAGTATCGGTAACGTTCGGTTTTACTCGACAGGTGGGTCAAAATTCTTTTCGTTGTCTTGTTTCATAGTTTCATACCACTCTGTCACGCTTTTAGTTGCTAAATTCCGGTGCAGTTGTTTTTCTCTTTCACGCTAGATTTAAATCCATACATCAGAAATTGAAAACAAAACATCATCTCATACAAAAATTCCCACTGCGTCACGATTTTTAGGGACACAACTAAAAGAATTTTGACCCAGGTAAAGCAGGCCATCGCGCTCGCTCCAATTTGTCAGTGCGAGCTAGAGAGAGATAAATTAAAATACGTCACGTTATGGGTAAGAGTGAGTAGAGAGTATCTGCATATCGTTCTTGCTGATAAGTGATAACTTTGTCTCCAAACATTCTGCAATAACCTGCAGGTGTAAACTCAGCTTTACATTACTATAGCTTAGCTATTTGACATAGTGACGTAGTGCCGTTTACTTTATATATTTATATATTGAAATTGAAACACGTATTTATAAAAAATAAGCGGCGCCAGAATACATGCCAATAACAATAATACCACGTAACGTCAGCGTTACTATAAATACTTATCTTATTCTTGGCATAGCGCCCTTTAAAAGGATGTCCTTTCGTTGGTATAAATTAGGATTATCCACGCGGAAACGGCCATGTCTAACGATTCTATCTTGGCTCTGGTTTGGCGCCAACTTTCTATGTTGGTATGCCTGCGTAAAGGCCGTCACACACGAAGCGATAATATACATTAATAGATGCATTCCACGAAAAAGTCTACCGATGTCCCGTACGAACACTGAAAAATGTTTTTGGTTTTTCTTAAAATTTATCGAAATTTATCGTTTATCGAAGTTCTCTTCCGTGACTAGAGGAGTCAAAAATTGCTCAAAATATATATAATAACTAATAACTCGGAAGAAACTCAAATTATCGAAATATACACGCGTTTGTACGGGACAGCCCACGGAATGCTCCAATAATATTAATATACCATAAGATACTTTAAAGGTAAATAGAACTTAATAGCGTAAACTTAATAAAAAAATCAATCCATACATTTTGGTCAGCCTATCTTAGCTTAGCCCATTTCTATGGAACAACAATGGAAGTGTCGTTTTTATTTCTTGAGTTTTCATATTTGGTCATATAATTAATGATTTTAATACTTAGGTTCATGTAGCACCGTTTTTGTAACATACTGTATATACTACATTTCAAATACCATGGCCCGATGCCGCTTAAAACTTCTCAGTGGCATCGGACCATGGTATTTGAAATGGAGCATACCCATAGTATTATCGCTACGTGTGTAACGGCCTTAATTCGTTGATTAAACCAAACCGCTCGTTGTTGGCGCCAAAATGTTGTCATAGAGATAAACGTGTACGTGTATGGGGACTCCGGATAATATATTCTCAATAATATTTGTTCAGCGGGGACTACTCCGTCGTGCGCTAGGAATAAATTAATGAAATCATGATGTATGTATGTGTTTAGTAGGTACCTAGACCGACATACAGTCAAAGACAACATAAGGTTTACACAAAAATGTTCAAAAATATGGGGGTGCACTCTAATTCTGTGTAATAAGAAATTAAGAATGTCGTAACATAATTATGAGCGGATTATTTCGATACTTATTTTTGCACTTGACTGTACATAGTAGGCCCAACGTGGCCTGACATTAAGTATTTACCTCCTAAAGGTGGATTTAGACCAAGCGAGCAAATGCTCATTCCATCCCCCACTCTACGAAATCAACGAAATTCGGCGAATTA